>KK117461.1:224439-282010 GCA_000611955.2 Stegodyphus mimosarum
TTTCTGCTAGAAATATAATAATTATAAAAATCAAGACATATATATAATATATATAATATATATATATATATATATATATGTTAACATTTTTGTATCAATCAGGATGACTATTCTCATCATGAGACATTTTCTTAAAATTTAAAACTCAGGACATTTTACAAAGCTAGAGATTATATTTCACCTGCAACTGTGCCTTGCATAGGAAAGGCAGGAGACATTTTCATTTAATATTAGGAAAATTTTTGCAAAGTTCAATCATATAGAATTGCTAAAAGTGAAAGTTTCTAAAAATGTTACTTTCAGTGTGCAGTTGAGGATAATCAGCAGATCTGATAGTAGTTTTAAGCAGACGTGTATTTGCATGAGGATAGATGACTAATTTGTATCATACTAGCGCTCCCAAATATTAGTGTATGTAGTGGTGACATATTTTCGAAAAAATCCCTAAAATATACCAAAATTTGCTAAAGTTCTTTTCTGCTACTGTCCAAATTAAACATTTGAATTGTGTATTAGTTTATTAGTTTGGTTTTTATTCTTTGAGATTTGACACAAAAAAGGGGGTTGTCCTAATAAACCAATGACTCAATTAAACAAAATCAACTGTACCACTCATTAGCTAAAAAAAAAGTGATATATTCCCCCTCAGGCAATATCTTAAAATATTCTTGCACTAATAATAACAATAATTAATATTTTATTGCAAGAAAAGTAATCTGTTAAATAGAGAACTTTTCTTGTATTAAATCTAATAACTAAAAATCCTATATATAGAATCATATTTTACACTTCTCAAAGTGCAGCTCACATTTTCAAATGCTTTTTCGTATATGCTTTGTTTTGTTAATTATGCTTCTTTATTGCATTACATATTTTACATTGCGAAAAACTGTAAAACTATATAGCTATCATAACTGTCTATATATAGCACTGTTATAATATTATTATGATTAACTGTTTAATACATTTAACACTGCAAAAACACATAGTTTACATATTTTGTTTTCTTATAGGAAAGGAAGATGTACCTTCCCCTTGCAGAATTTGGTAGTACTTTATTTTTCCTTATGAGAGAGCTTCGTAAACTCAATACCATGTATTGCTTCAGCCTTACTTCCTTTTTCAAAATGTTCCATTTAGCCTTGGAAACAACTATGGTAATTGGTATTATTTTAATAGTCTCTTGGAAAGCAATTAAATTCATTATTGAATGTTTTTGTTGTGCTTCTGAGTAATCCGAATAACTTTTTTATAATAAACTATTCTCTAATTTAAATAAATTTGTACCTCCTTCCCTTCCTGATTTCAACAACTGATACTTCTTAAGTAGAAGGACTTTTTCTCTTCTTAAATCTTTTAGAAAAACTTAAATTAAGTTGCTTAATAGAAACAGATGAAATATTATCTGTGGAAAAATAACAAATGAGAAATATATATATATATGTTAAAATTATTTGTAATATATTTATTAAACTGATAGAAACATAAAACATTAATTTTTCTACATTTTAATTTTAAGAAAATGTTTTGCCTTTACTAAGGAAACGAAATTAAAAACCAGAATAGAATACTTAGCTTTATAACTAAACAGTGTGTATAATTAACTGCATTTCATTTTGGCAGCACTTTGATTTCATGTTATAACTAAAAGGTAGGAAATGTTATTATTTTTTAATAATATGTGAATTATTGTAAATTTCGATATATTGTGATAGTCCTTGTGCATTATTTTTTGCTAAAAACTGCATGCGGCCAAGTAGATATAGTTATATTGATTATGAGATTGATCCTGTTCTAGGAATATAGTTTTTCAGGCATGCATGAACACAGTCCTTCTCTCATGTTGACAGAATGAGCTAAGTGTTTCATGATCTTCTGTATAGGTTAAACTTTTTAAAGGTTTTTGCATAACTAAAGTTTTCTTCTTGCCAGCATATGTCTGAAAAACTCATATACAAAATCACACATTCCGAATCATTACAAAAATTACTCAAATTATTCTATTATTATCTTTATGATGTTATTTCTATTATCTTTATGATGTTCATTTTTATTTAAAAAATTTATTAAGTATGGTATTTTAAGTATAATAATGCAAATATTTAGAAATTTATCATTTTTCTTCTGATGTACATTCATTGCTCTTACTTTTGTCTATATGTACAGGTTCCATCAGAAAAAACTTGTCATGTGGAATAAATAATACAGGCAACAGCAGTATAATATTTACTCATATTCACAAATAGAAGAAGCATAATATGTTATGTATCAATATAAAACTATCACAATAATGTACTGCAGTGAATATAACAGGAGAACCATGTAAATGCTTAGAAAAATGACATCACTACATTGCCAGGGCTGTTCCTATGCCATTGACTGCCCATGTACTTCCCTAAGATTGCCGCCCCCAAATGAGAAAAAAAAAGTTCAGTGATTAATAAAATTTTTATTTCATACGTACTAAGTACTTACATGTGACAAATTGTATAAAAAATACTTACATATGATGAGTAGTTACAATGAGTTTACTGAACTAAAAGTATTTAGACATGGTATCATGAGAGTCCAACTGCCCCTGATTTTGGCCGCCCGCATACTTTTACACACTGCATCTCCACTAGGAATGGCCCTGCACATCACCTTATGACATCATATGGTGTTAGGCATCCCTTTACAATCTGTGATTTCTTTCTTTGTGAATAATATCTTCAGATGCATACTCAACCTACTGGCAAATTCATTGATATGAAACTGAAAGAATACAAGATAACTGATATGGATCTTCAGAATTATGTTTCAAGATTGTATATAGCATGAGCACAAACATTTAGACAATATAATTTTTTAAAACAAAATCCTATGGTTTGATCATAATGCGCATATAGTATTTATATATGTGTTAATGGCCTAGAGTAATACATAATTACTGTTGAAAACAGTAAATATATACAATTATGCATTCATGGTAATAAATGGAATATAGTAATCCTTTCCTTTATGCAGTAAAAATGTACATTCTACCTATGCAACTTTTCTGTAAGGTCAAGCACATGGTCAAAGCTAAACAAAGTGGCACAAAAAGAACTGCAGAAAATGGCACAAAGTATTAAAAAAAATGGTAAGCATATAATGATGAGGTTGGCAGAAACCAGTCAAAATACTAGTGAGAAAAATTTGAAATTGTTGTACAACTGCAAGAGTACTATTCTTCTCACACACATTGTAAAGAAGTATACTTTTGTATATATAGAATTCTATAATTAAATTTTACCAGACTCTCACTGCTCTCCAAAAGTCAATAAACAAAGTTAGCTATTTTGCTACAAAATCATGGCAGCTTTAAACTGTATTGATATTTGCCAGTTTCTTTCACATTGATTTGATGGGTATGTGCAAATAGAGGCAAGTGCCAGCAATATAAGACAAAAAACTTTGGATGGATCATGAGTAGATGAGGATAATTTAATAATAGAGAATTTTGTTGTTACAGCCTTGGACCCCTTGTGTTTTTAATTACATAGACATTCTAACAGCATGAGAAATATGAAGTAGCCTCTATACCCCTTTGATCTTAACCCAATCAACTATTCATGGTATGTTCTGAATGGCCATCTTTAACAATTTCTAATCACTTGAAGTGAACTTGTAGAGACATTAGGTTAATTAGTAGCAGGAGACATGAAAAATATGCAATTCCTTCGCCGGGGTAGCAGGAGACATAAAAAATATGCAATTCCTTCGCCGGGAATCGAACCACGGACCTCTGAAATACCGGCTCAGTGTGCTGACCATTACACCACAAAGGCACGCTAAGAATGTGGGAGATATACCTTATAAACTAATTTGCAAGGATCACAACTACACATTTCCCCTGCAGCTCTCAGCAGTTTGTTGAGTTGATGACAAGATGGGCTCAAACTATAAATAATCATTACAGAAGATGAAGTTTACCAAATTTGAGATAAATGTCAATTCACTCAGCAGTATTGCATTAAATTATTTTCTGTTTTAAATTTATTGTATAGCATTTTATCATATATGTAAAACAATTATTTTTCTTTTTTCAGATAAGTAAAGAAACTAATGAAAGGATAAATGATCTCATAAAATCTTTACAAAATATAACATATGAAGCTGTTTCTAGATCTTTATTTAAAGCTGATCGTTTAACATTCGCATTGCATATGGTTCACGGTATATTTCCTCAACTTTTTGAAGAACAGGTAGTCTATTGAGCTGATAGTTCTAATGAAATGTTGCATCTGAATCAAACTTTTAACTAGTAATAATGATGTTTGTAATTTTAGGAATGGGAAGCATTTACTGGAATCTTACTCACAGAAGCAAAATTTGACCAAGAAGATCTAAAAGCAGTACTTCCTGACTGGGTTGAAGAAGAAAGAGCTATATCAGTAGCACTGCTTAAAGTAATTTTTTTTCCTATAAAAGATAAATAGTAGAATCCTTTGAAGGTTATACCATTAATATTTTGTATAATTGCAATAAAGAGGTAGATTTTTTATTACATTTAAAATAGTATAAAATTATTTCATGTTGTTTCAGTTGTACTAAAATAAAAATTTAATATTTTGTTATATTCTGAAAATTAATATTCATTGTATACTTTATCTGATTTTAAATCATGTGCAGTTATAGATGTTTAATTGAAATACTGAAATGTGTGTATGTGAAATGGAATCTGGCGTATATGCTAACAATTAATATTTGCTCAAAGTTCTTTATCTAATACTCTACATTTGATTTAAAAAATATTGTATATTATTTAAAAGAATAAATTAGGCATAGTTTGAGTATTGCAACAGTGATGTGGAACAGTATTGAAGACACCTGGGTTCCTGGACCCAGTACCCTACCCCAAATCGAAAGATTAAAAATTTCGGAATAATATACTTAATAATACATTAAGAAATAAGATAACAAATTTGAATTAATTTTTTTTAAATGTATTATAAACGTTAATTAATTAGTTGAAGAGATTGTTCAGAAAGCTGATCAACATGGGAACAATAAGTCTTAAGTGCATAATGCAAGTAGTCATAGTGGTAAAGTTTAAACAATTTAAAAAGAATACATACAAAAATAATATAGTAAAAAAATACGAATCAAGGAAGGTAAAATTTTAAATAAAAGGACATTATACTAATTATTCTATTATCACCCTGGGGTTAAATGTAGGCCATGGGTCGCTTTTTATGCTGCTCATCCAGATAGTTATAGTTATAGATCCGGAGATCAGGATGACTAAGTGTTCTCATTTTTGCATAAAATTTAACTGCAAGATGGTAATAAAATGATCTTATTTGAACAATGTCAAGTTCTTCATTAATGATATTATTATGAATGTACCAGGGTGAATTGGAGATCTGCCTGAGAACACAGTTCTCTGCAGTTTGAAGTTTTTTTCTGTCAGATTTACAAGAACACGCCTGCACTGGACAGGCATAACACAACATGGGCTACAGCATGGACTTATAAATGAGTAGCTTGTTGTCAATAGATAGATTGCAGTTTGTAGCTATTAAAGGGTATAGTTTATTTTTTTGAACTTCTGGAGAATAGAGTGTATTTATGGAGTCCACATGAGAGAATTAGTGAGGATCACTGTGTATCAGAAATTTGAACAAATATTGTTCAAAAAGTAGTTCAGAAGTGTCTACCTGTTAGATAGGATTTAATTATGTATGTAATGTAATCTGGGAACTCCAGAGTGTGAATTTTGTAAATAAATGCATCCAACCAAACACGTTTGAAAGTTTTGGCTATATCGATAAAGAGTCCTTCCGTGAATTTCTGTTGGTGAAAGCCTTCCGAGATGTATTCAACAATACGATATAGTTGATAAGACATTGATAAATTTTTGCGGAATCCAAATTGTTGAGGGATCAGAATATTCCTTTTGTCTAGATGACTTTTTACGTGTTTGGAGATAACTGCTTCCATGAGCTCACTTAGACATGGTAGTAGAGTGATAAGCCTATAGGAACTAGGCTCATTGGCTATTTTTTGTGGCTTGAGAATTAGAGTAATACGAGTCGTTTTTCACTCGGCTGGGAAGTATTGCCAACATAGAATAACATTAAAAAATTTTGTCAACTTGAAGATCATTTTTAGAGGGGCAGCATTTTAATCAACTTGTTAGTGATCTTGTCAATTCCTGGGCTTTTCTTCGGTTTGAGGTTTTTTATATAGACAATAACTTCCAACAGCAGGGCTGGACCAATGTTGCTGCCAAGTGGGTTTATTATGTACATAGAGGGAAGTCTCAGAGACTATGTGTTCTGTGGTTGGGTCTTGAATGTTATTTGTGCAAAATTGAGATTGCAGATGCGGGCTGAGAGTTCTGTCTTCTCAGCTTCAGTGTAATAGATCCCATTTTGGGCTTTCAAGGGGCGAAATAGCTTTGAAGCATTTCTTGAATCTAGAAGCCCTCTCCAAATGGAATTATTATCAGTAGAGAGTGAGTTCAGATAGCTAGTTCAGTCCTTCTGCATTTCTGTATTAGTAAGAGACCTGACGGCATCATTCAGTCTATTTAATTGCTGTTTATCTTCTGGGTGCCTGCTCCTTTGAAACTGTCTCCGAGCACCGTTACATTTTCAATGAGGTACTCTAGCTCAACACTTCTGTGAGGTGTGCAGGTTTTAGCTTCTACTGGTACATTAATGGGCATCGGTGATGGAACTTGTGAAATTCTTAACCAAACCGTCAATATCATTCTCCATGCATACTGTTGGAAGAGTATAATGAGTATTGTTCAGAGGTTTGGCAAACTTAGACCAGTCAGTGATAATATCTCTTTTGACTGGTGTGACATAATAACTGGTGTCCAGTGGAATTATGACCGGGTTCACATTTCTACTGGTACATTTATGGGCATTGCTGATGGAACTTGTGAAATTCTTAACCAAACTGTCAATGTATACTATTATAACCAAACTCCATGCATATTATTAGAAGAGTATAATGAGTGTTGTTCAGAGTTTTGGCAAACTTAAGCCAGTCAGCGAATGGCTCTTTTGACTGGTATGACATAATAATTGATGTCCTGTGGAATTCGGACTGAATTGTGGTCAGAAGAAAGCTCATCCAGCACAGAAATATCCAGTAGATCACCGGTATTTCTGAGTAGGAAGAAGTCTAAAATTCCTGTGGACCTAGTACTATATCGTGTTGGGGTTCTAGGAGCTGCTATACTTAATAAAGACGAATTCTCCAAGTCATATATTACGCTTCCAGTGCTATTAGTATTATAACCGTTCCGTGTTCAGTGTCGTGCATTCAGGTCTCTACCTATAATAATCTGATTACTAAGTGTGAGTAGTATATTCAAATCGTCAGTGACTAGTGTGAGATTCTGATTTGGAGGGATATACCTAGAGACAAAAATGCATGTCATAGAAGTGTTGGTTGTGAGTGTAATAGTGTTTATTTTCTAATTCTGGAAAATTCTGATGATAGTTTTTTAATGATCTTGATAAATATTTATAAACAGTATCCTTCCCTATATCATAATTGAGGCACTAATGGCAAAAAGTTGTGGGTAATGGAGAATGCCAGCGTTTGAGAAGAATGGCAGTGCTTTCACTTCTTTGATTGTTTCTGCTCAGAGGTCTGCAGGATCTGTACACAATATAGTTACCAACATAAATAGGGTGGTCAGGGCTAAGCTTGTGTTCTTGTATGAGCCTATTGTATGGGAGTACTCATTTATAAAATACCGAAGTTCATAAATCTTACCAGACAAACCATTTGCATTCCATGTAATAATGCTTAAACATTGATACACATTATTTACTATTATTATTGTTTACATTTGAACTGAAAATATCCCTGAATATTGAAAATAATACAAATACCTTATCAATAGAATTTTCCGTCTCCTGCAACTCAAGAAGATGGGCAATAATTTTTCTAATAATTTGCATAATTGATAATACATTAAACATATTTTTACATTCATTTACAAGTTTTTTAATATTCTTAAAGGTATCAAAAAGCACACCAAAGGTAGGTTCACAGCTCTGTTTCCTTTTTTTTAACAGGTTCCGACACACACTTCGGTGTAGCATTATTAGTGTACGGATTTTTTAGCACATTGGCATAAGAGGTGCCAAGTGGAATGCTTGATTCATGAGCATTAGTCCTAGTTTTAGGTACAGCTTCTGGTTTTTTGACTGGGAAACTTTGACTGCACTGGCATAATGAAAAACAGTTCAGTAAAAGAGACTAATTCATATTGTTTACTTTATGTACTTCAGAAATTTGCCATTCTCAGCCATATTCACTTGTATTTAATGAAAAGAATCAGAAGGAAAAAGTAGGAGGATATCATTCCAAAAGATGTCTGTTCCCCTCTTTTTTTTAAAAAAAATTTCATTGTCCTATAACTTTGCAACAGTAATACAATTGATTTAATTAACTTGTAAATTATCATATTAATAAAAATTTCTCCTTTTCTTGCTTATGAACTCCATGCACAAATAGATGTATTATGTAGAAATTTAATTAATATTTTTAAAAAAGTATACTTAAAGTACAATTTGTTTTATTAACCTGAAAATCATAGTATTATTGAATTAAAGTTATACATGCTTTTGATAATTTTCGTGATTCTAATTCAGGAAAATTCTGATGATTATTTTTTGAATGATCTTGAAAAATATTTATAAACAGTATGCTTGCCTATATTTGTATCTCCTTATGTACAAATACTTCAGTGATCATATTAACTTTATTATAAAATGATGTTATTATGCTTTTTTATTCCATTACAAAATAGCATAAAAACATACATTATTATTATGTAAGAGAAAATACAACTACTGGCAAGCATATGCAGCATAAAAGGAGTTATCAAAATCATTTAAAAGTTGAATGTGTTGTCAGGACTGTGTGTTCGGTGCATACTCTTGGCGAACATATTCGTGAAGTAAACTAAGTCTTGATCTTGAACAGGGAGCTGAATGCAGCTATGTTCTGTGGTAGAATATTGTGATTAAGTGGCAAAATAACTACACGTAAGAAGGATTTAAAATCCTCTTTTATTAAACCACAATTATATACAGCCACTTCCCAACTCGGGAGGGATAACAGAAAATAATGACCGCACTTGGGTTTAACTGAACAATCAAATAATTTAAACTAAAGTTAAGTAGAAATTTAAGTAGCCATTGCTCACAGAGCTATAAACGCGAGGTTGGCCTCTATGCTAAATGGTGCGTAGCAAGATTTAACTAATACTAACACACTTAGATTTACTTCAATAAGTAATAGAGTAACAGCGCTAAGGCTTAGAATTTCAATACTAGCTAGTCGGGCGAACGTCGAACAGAGCAGCAGTGATCTGAGACTAAAAGCTCTCTCACCCTGAGAGGTTCCTTGCTAACGGTTAAATACCAAAACTTGGCTCCACTTCAAATTAGCATAAAGCTGAAACGTGCGCTCATTCTAACGGGAAGTTGAAATAAGAAATCATAGGAAAGGGGAAATTAAAATAAAACTTTGTTAGTTTAAACTAAAACCTTACAGTGCAATGTTTAATTTTTATTTAAAATCTTTTAGCTGGTAATTCATATCATTCAAAAACTGAAATGTAATTTCAAAGTCTGCAAATACTTTTTTTAGGCAACGTTTCCTCATTTATTCAGTGTTCTTCATCTCTCTGATGGAAAATTGTGGGGAAAATTTGCAAAAAGTAGTCACTGTGAACTGGAAATACCATCTGCTGTTACTTCTAAGATAAGCATTTTCCAGCAACTTCTTCTTGTACAAGCCCTACGACCAGATCGTCTATATAGTGCTAGTGCACTTTTTGCTAGTAGAGTTCTTGGTATGTAGTTTTAAATATAGTAACTTTTGTAAATTAAATTATTTTATTATTTAGTCATTTCATTATTCACTATTTAAGTACTTTATTTTACGTATTTTTGAAAAACACAAAATTTCATGTATTCAAAAAAAAAAAAAAAAAAAAAAAAAGCATTGAACTAGCAACATTTTTTTTTTTTTTAAATTTTACAGGTCTTAAAGAGTTATTTTCTCAAGCAGTGAATTTGAAGAGCATCTTAAGCACATCAAACACAGAGCCCATTTTAATAATTATATCTGCCGGAGTAGATCCATCACAAGAATTATCTGAGTTAGCATCATCGACTGTTGGTTCTGACAATTATGTTCAGGTGGGCTTCAAATCTTTTAAACTTTTTCACTACATTATTCTTTCATTACTGGTGATAAAAGGAAACTAAATTTTTTTTAGGTGTCAATGGGACAAGGGCAAATGGAAATTGCAATACAGTATTTGCAGTCATGTGCCAGAGAAGGGCGTTGGTTATGCTTGAAAAATCTACATTTAGTTACTCATTGGCTGCCAACTTTACTTAAGGTTTGAATTTTATATTAATATATTTGTAAAGCAATGTTCATGATTGAGCCTTTATATCATTGTTACTGAAAAAAAGCAAATCTTCAAATAATTTATGCCAGTTCATACATCAGTAAAATTTTCTTCAACTAATCTCAAGATTTAATTCACCACAAGCATATAACTTATATTAACACAAAAGTAAAAAAAAATTTGTTAAGCCTTTGCAGTCTGGAATCACTCTGACTACTAGGATAAGAATATTTATTTCCTCAAAAATTCTTAAATGACATAACATAATATGTAAATAACAAAACTAACAATGAGTAAAAATTTAAGTAAAAATTATGATGAAATGGTTCTTTTTATCGATAAGATGGAAAAGTTCCAATATGGGTTCTCAACCAGGATGGAATCCTTTGAAGAAAAGACATAGGTGCAACAAATTTGTTAGAAGCACTTCCTTGCTTATATTTGCCAAAGATTGTTATAATTTATATATTAGTAAGTATGCAAATATTATATATGTATTAAAAGTGATAAAACATAAATTTGTCATCTTTAAAGTACATTAGCACTTTAAAGAATTAAAAATATTACATGTAAATAATACGTATTTCATAAATATATTCTGCTTATATGTTTATTATTATGCCATAAATACTACTTACAAATATCTTTAAAACATACTAAACTAATAATAAACTGTATGCTTATATCTATATTGTAAACACTGCTTAAAGCATACTAATAAATCATTCAAGCATCATTTGAAAAGGGTGGAATGACATTCTGACATATGTTGAGAAGAGAAGAATGGGGATAACATTCAGAAATTCTGATCAAGGATGAATATGGATTTGTTATAATGTGTAAAAGTACTCGGAGGCAAAGTTTTCTAAAGACTTTAAATAAGTAAATATTAAGTTGGTGGAAAAGATCTGCTATTTCAGAAGCAGAAAAATCTCTCTATCAGAATGCATTCATAATATACATTAAAAAAAGCATTTAAATATGAGCTTTGCTATGACATTAGTGCAAGTTGCAGCCACAAGGCTGTTTGCTGTAATGTTTTAAATCTGGGTCATTGCATTAACATCACAATCAAAATAGATACTGTCAGAGAATGTAAAGCATGATGAGCTTGTTATGAATGTACAATACTGTTTTTATCAAAGGATGATATATATCAAACGTACACCTATGCACAAATATTATTATACCTTATTAATATGTATACCTATGCACAAAAAAAAAAGATGGGACAGTTCTATATCTCCAGTTCTACTGGGCCGATTGACGAAATTTAATTTGCATTTTTCATGTCTTGAAAGCGCAACTTGGGATATATATTAGATTTATATATATAGTATTATTCTAACATAGGTCTTCTGACACAAAAATCGGACTTTTTCTGAATTGACATACCAATTTTTTTCCATATTTCGATTCTACGATTCAAATTATGCCAAAGTGCCAAGTTTTAGAAAAATCGCACAAACAGTTTTTGAAAAGTTAGCTCTCAAAATTTTAGCTCCTCAATGTTAATTTAATTTGGTATATATTTATTAATATAGTTTTTTATTACAATTACTAGATTCCTTTTTTTGCAATTCGAAATTTAGGATCCAATAAAATTCGCAGCTACTTTCTGATTTATTTTTTTTTAATTTGTATTTTTAGTAATTTTTCGAAACTTTTTTTAATTACAACCTATCAATTTTTTAGTATTGTCCTAATGTGGATGTATTTCTACACATGCCTACAAAAATTTAAATTTTTTATTCAAAATTTCCAAAGATATACGTGAATTTATATATTGGTGCATTTTGAAATGTGGCATTACAATGAAAAAATGAAAAGAATAATAGGTTGTCATAAATTAAGAATGTCGTTAAGTGAATTAGTCTTGGTGCAAACTGAAGAAAGTGCACCAAGATGAATTTTTAAATTTCTGGGTAAGTTTCTCACTAAATTTTACAAAATTTAATATTTGGGCATAATTTGAGTCATAGAATTGAAATCTGGAAAAAGTCGTCTTGCCATTTCAGAAAAAGCCCGATTTTGTATCAAAATGCCTATGTTAGAACAATGCTATATATAAATCTAATATATATCCTATGTCGCGCTTTCGAGACATTAAAAACGCAAGTTAAATTTCGCCAAGTGACCCAGTAGAATGGGAAATATAAAACAGTCCCCCCTTTTTTGTGCAAAGTGTACATCCTTGGCTTGCAGAGCAAACTTTGGCAGTGGAAGAATCTGCCTACTGATAATCAGAGTGTAGAAGCTGTTTTTTTGTCTTTAGTCTTACGAACACACCAATATTTCAATCTATTCTGTCATCACAGATGATACCATTGTGCCACGGAGAAGCTGCTGTGAACCTGTATGAAGAAGAATAAAAAATCTAGGCCTTAGATTTCACCCAAAGTAGAATGCATATGATTAAAGTGATGTTGTACTTTTGATAGTATTTACTTGATGTTAACATCTTCTGCAATCAGGCATCAGCATCATGATCAATCTGTATTTGTTAGCAGCTATAATGCATCTCTAACAAATTCTTTGAGATGTGTCAGTGGCACAGTGCTGTCCAGTTATTCGATAGCATCCAGCCGAATGTCATCTAAAGCTGCTGGAGTTCAACAAAGTTTTGCCTTATGTATTGCATAGATCTGTTACCAACAGACTGCCATATTTTTCAATGCTGGGTTGTGTTTTCAACAGACATATCTTCAACAAAGAAGGGGTAAATAGTGACTGAGCTACTTGTGACTTATTTGCAAGTATGTAAATAATTTCCATGTATGATTTCTGTGTGTTGGGTATAATAGATAAACTACTTTTTTCCAGATTCCATTTTAACTTAAATTTAAATAAGCATTAAAAATTTAAATAACCAGTTTATCATGTATATATATGAAAGAGAAAACATAAAACTGTGTTTTTTTGTGAGAAATAAAAGATTTTATTGTATTTTTATTCTCCCAAAGGAATTATCAGTTATCAAACCATCACCTGATTTTCGATTGTGGCTGACATCTGAAGTTCATCCTAATTTTTCAACAGTTCTCCTTGAAATTTGTACCAAAATCACATATGAGGTATTTTTTTCCCCTTTCATAATTTGAAAACCTTATGTACATTTTTAAATATGACAATAAATATATGTGTATATGTGTGTCCTATATATCTTTTATTAAATGTGTGACTATGTATATATAATACACATACACATATAATATACATGCACATATAAAATTTATATTTTAAAAAACATTTTAGGCTCCTCCTGGAATTAAACGGAATATGTTACGAACTTATGATTCATGGCCTTCTTCTTTCATATCAAAGAGAGGGAATGCACTTCGAGCCAAAGCCTTGTTTGTACTATCTTGGTTCCATGCAGTTATTCAAGAGAGAAGAACTTACATCCCACAGGTTTCAAGACTTCATTATTTAAATATTTTTAACACCATGTTATAAGTTCTGAATGATTCAGGCTAGGATATTAAGATATTATTTAAACTTCACTTTTGCCTATAATTAATTTAGTTAAGATATTTCATATATTTTTATGTATTATTTTTAAAAATGAAACTTATAAAAATTTAAAAATAACAGTACATCTAATTAATTAGCAATAATTATTCTTATCAATCACATATAAACATATAAGTATTTAAATAAAACACATGCATGTGCAACTTATAAATATTAATACTAGGATTAAAGATTTTCAAAAAAAATTTAGTATTTAACTCATTTAAATGTTTGAAATTAAAGTAGGCTTTTGAATTTTTGATAGTGTATTGGCAAAGATTTGTGGAAATGTTGAAACTATGAATAATAAAATATGATAGTTAGAAATACTTCATTTAATAACTAATTTTCATCATGCATTCAATTTTAGGGCTGGACTAAATTTTATGAGTTCAGTTCTGCAGATTTGCGGGTTGCAGCTGATATTATTGATCGAGTGTGCTTAAATTCTGGTAAGATAAATAAAAGACCAGATATATTTTCAAAATTTTTCTTCTTTTTTTTTTTTCCTGTTTTATTCTCATTTTTTTATTCCCCCCTAAAGCCAACTTATTTATATTTTAAACATTTTTTCATTTTACTGATGAGCAAAATTCTGTATAATAAACTTTCTTCCTTTTTAAATTTAGATCGCAGTACACAGTGGGAATACATTCATGGCCTTTTTGAAACAGCAGTGTACGGAGGGAGAATAGATGATGCTTTTGATTTAAGAGTTTTGTCTTCATATCTTAAAGAATTCTTTGACAACAAGGTAATGACTGCAGGCAGTCGGAAACTTTTAGGTGGGATTATATCTGTTCCAGCATCCGTGGATTATAAGGTAAAAACCATACTTTTTCACCTGCTGTGCTTTTTGCCCCTTTTACTGTTGGTAGTTATTTTCTTTTCATTTCTGTATTGCAGGAACACATGCATGCAGTACGCACATTACCAGACACTGATAATCCGGAATTCTTTGGTTTGCCAGAAAATATTGAAAGATCAGCACAATGTACTTCAAGTCGCAGGATGATAGATCAGTTGAAACGACTTCTGAGGCAAACTGAGATAGCCGATAAATTTGATGTTCATCGTTGGAATGTTGAACTGTCTCCAATTCTAGTTCTTTGGAAAAAACTTAATCAGGTACATTATATAGTATAGGTTGTATAGTGAAAAAACATTAAAACTGTATTCTTATTTGGCTTTATTGTTTTAACATGACAATGTTCTTACAAAATACTGTGAATTAAAAAACATATTTATAATTCTTATTGCATGATTATTATAATTCTTATTAAATGCATAGTAATTAAAAATTATAAATATCTGTTTTTGATAGAATTTAAAATCATTAAATATGGAAATAATTCTAATCTTTGATTAAAAATGATTCGTTTATATAGTTCTGTTAAAACTGTGAAATGGGCATGCTGTCTACAAGACCTCCAATGGAACTTTGTAAACTAATGTGATTTGAGTCTTTATTATTTAGTTTGACATTTATAGTACATCTGACAATCAACATCATGTTTAAACTAGTTTTGAAAGGTTTATAAGTACAGAATTCATATATGAGAAGATGGCCTTACATTTTTAAGGTTTTGTAAAAGGGGGAAAGGCGTTTCTGGATACCTCACATGTGTAAGTTCTTGATGTGCTTCCCCTGCCAGAAAAAAATAATTAATTGGTCCAAATACTATAACTTGAAATAAATAAATAAATATTTTTAAACATAAAATGCAAGGGAGAGTAATAATTTGTTACAGATTTATTACAGCATATTTATAACAGATTACAGATTAACAGTTTGATTGTGATAGTAAAGAATTAATTTTTTTTTAAATTTTCGTGCTTTTGAACGGATTAACTTTTGAAGCAAATACCTATGAAATCGGAGAAAGTGGCTTGTGATTAACACAATGAATACCCAATAGCAAATAGCAAATATAACACGTAGTTAGATATAATGAGATATAACACATAGTTCGACAGTACATAATAATTACATCACAATAAAACAAAAAAATATGAATGAGGTTATTAAAGATATTTCCTTTGAGTTCAAGCAAGTTGTACTCATAATATGGCTAAAAGAAACCCTGTGGATCATTTCATACATGAAAGAATTATTAGTAAGCTTGAGGGACATAGCATGATAAGTCTGACCCAAGAGTTTGGTATCAGCTGCAGCATCTTATCACATACTTGGAGAAACTTCCAAAACACCAGTACAGTTGGTAGTTGGCGATGATCCCCTCCTCAACAACAACAGAAAAAAAAATCATTTTATGACTGGCATGTTTTTCCTTCATGCGAAAGACTGATATCCATGAGTGGGAGATATTGCTCAGCACCTGCATACGGCAACACAATGTTAAGTGTTGCAGTTTATTATGGCCAGACACTAACATAAAAGTGGCCTATTTGGTCATAGCCCTGAATATTTTGCACCTCATTGATGACCATTCATCTGCAGTTCTATCACACTGGTTCGAGTAGACAATCAAAATGGGGCCATGTTTTGTTAAATTGAATGTCATTTCAATGTCATCCCTGGATATCAGCTGAATATGAAGAAAGGTGAATACATGATTTTATACCAAGAACATAAGTAAAAGAGACCACTATGATGATCCTGGTACACATATCTGAGAAGACATTGTTTCATAGCATATTTTCGATACACAAAACATTAACAGATATCGCTTTGACAAAAAGAGACCCTTCACAACATGAGTCTATTCCAAAATACTATCAGTACAGAGTACAGACTCCATTTTTATGGATAACAACATGAGAACACATCAGACCTGTGGCATGTAGGAGCTGCTAAAAAGTGAGGATGTCACTCGAATAGAGTGGCCAGTATGCTTCTCTAATTTTCATCCTATAAATGTAGGAGGCTTCAGGAAGACACTTTTTCTCATCTGATTATATCCAACAACAAATACCCAACAATTGTAGCAGGTGCTCATCGAAGAATAGACATTCTAAAATTTTGTCTGGTATTAAATGTGGAGGGATTGGGTCATACAACCATTGCAATTAAGGGATGTTGTGTCCCTTTCTAAGCAACACCTGTTTGTTGCTCTTCATCATGGATAGACACTCATTTGTGCCAATACCACTTTTTTTATAAAACCTTTTTCTGCTTGGTTCCATACTTTATGCATCGTATTAATTTTCGTGGTAGTTTGTTTTTCTTCATTCTTTAGTATAAAATGTATTCTGATTTATGATTTATCCCAGGTTCTTAACAGAGTTACGGTGGGGGAAAACCATTACTCTTTAAATTTTGTGCATCAGTGCATTAATTATTGATAATATTTAATTCTAATTTGTAAACTTTTAAACTGTATTGTAATTGAAAATTCAATGATTTATATATTTTTTTAGAAGATTTTTCAGAAACCCATATCTTTTTTGATTTAATTTATAAAAATAAGACAAAATTTTAATCTTAACTCAGATGAAAAATATAATACTTTATCTTTTGCTTTTTAAAAATTTTTAAGACCCTTTTATAATTTATAGAATAATTTTAAAAGTACATAGTTTTGCTTGGCCAAATTTTTGCACCCATCCTTTCAGCTTGTGTGAAATAGAGTGCTTAAAACTCTAATATCAAGGGCTTTATGAATAGCTGCATGAAAGTTTTACATGCGGAAGGTGGGACATGCAATTGAAAAGGCATTTGATAGATTGTGAGAAGTGGCATGCGATTGAAATAAGAAGCGAGACAGACATTGACATAGGACTTTAAAATCTAAAGCCCAAAGTATCATGTCAAATATCTGGAAACAGTTTAAAGATACTGGTATGTTATATGCAGAGAAACAAGTCAAAGTCAAAACAGATTCTTAGAACTATTACCACTGACGAAATGATGACTGCAAAATCTAGCTAATACAGTTTTGGTCTTTCTACTGCTAGCCTCTAGTGGCCAAGTGGTGAAGTTGCTGAACACTGGTAGTTTGGTCCGAGTTTCGAATCCCTTGAATGGGCTGGCTGCATGGGCATTTTCATGATTTTCCCCATGTGTGATGTGTATACAAGCCAATTTGCCTTAGAAAGTCCTCCATGAAAGCATCCCTCTCTTTAAGCAAATAGCCCTTAAGTGCTTTGTCAAATACACCACACCACCATAGTTCTGCTTTTTTTCTTTTTGTAAAATTCTCAGCTATTAATTATATTTATAATTCTCTAATTCACTGATAACTTGGCTCTGAGATCCGAATTGTTTTAATTTCATTTTCAGCATATGAGTACATTAAGCAGTATTTGTCATGATATGTTCTTGCTTTAATATTAGGGTTCCCAAATTATTCATTTGCAATTAACACCACCACAATTTGACAAAGAGATGGAGGAGGAACCACCTGTACTATCCTTCATTCGACTGGAGTATTATTCAGGCGTACGACTTGTGCAAAATGTGCATTCATCTCTAGCATCCATTAGTAAAGTTATTCGAGGTGCTATACTTTTAACTGATGATATCCATACTTTGGCTACATCTCTTTTGAAGCACGAGGTATATAATTTATATCTATATAATCATATGTATTTATGAATAAATTTTAAATATTGTTATGAATTTTGTATATATATAAATAACTTTAGTAAAATTATATGTAAAAGTGTAGTAATGTAACAGGAAATGCCTCAAAAAATGCTAAGCTCCGCCGGAAAAATAACATTACAGTTGCAGTGGTTAACATTTAGATATTTGGCAAAACAATGCCATGCTGACGATGGTTTCGACGGCTAATTTTTATCACCAAAAGTGGTGACATTTTGGTCCTGATCCCTATATAACTGTGATTGCTAGGATCCCTATACATAACTATAACCATATCCAGCCTTCGAGAAATCGAAGGTACTGGAAATTTCTCGGCAGCCGGGAGAAAACTATATAAGACTAGAGACCATTAGTTCTCAGTTTTTCATTCAGAATATTGAGAGATCTCTGTGTGAGCTTCATTCTATATATGTGCTTTGCAGTGCTTTGTGTTTAATGTTCTTAGTAGTTTGAAGTGGTAACTGCTGATCGTGCATTATCATACTGAGAATAACTATATGAGTACTTTTGTGAAAAGTTTCAGAACTGTTTGTTTCTTTGGGGAAATAAAATTTTATCAAGTTATCATCAGTTCTGGGTGCATTCAATCTGTTACAAACCCACATGTACACAATAATATGATAATTATAAATTTTTTAAAATTAATTATAGATTTTGGAAAGCCTAATGAGTTTATTGATTGCAATAATTGAGAAAAACAATGGACAACTTTTTGATAAAAAAGATGTTATTTAATGTGTGTGCATACACATATATATTTAGATATAGTATATATGGATTTTGTTACATAATGTTAGGATTTGGTTTACAGTGCATCTGATATCTGTCTTAGAAATGGGAAATAAAAATCCACAAATAGAATTATACAGCTAAGGAAATTAATCTGTTGAATTCATAGAAAAAGATATATTAATAAAATTTTCTTATTAAAAAGAATGGCTGCTGCTAAAAAATATATACGGATATGTTTTGAAAAAAAAAAAATTATTCAGGATCCTATTACATTCGAATTCATTATGCTTACTAAAATAAAACTGGACTTAAAATTTTCATAATACCTTAACAGAACTATGTTCAAAGTAATGATAAATCGAAAATATTTTTTTCTTCTTTTTTTAATTATAATATTCTTCAAGTTCTAATCAATTTAGAGTGAAAAATAATTCCAGTGCATTTTACAGAAGTTAATATTGAAACAATTTCATATTTTATTTACGTTTAGACACCTAATGCATGGCAAAACAGATGGGAAGGTCCAGAAGATCCACTTGCTTATCTGCGTGGAGCAATGCGCAGGGCTTTAGCAATTCAAACTTGGTTACCTAAAGCAGAAACTGGACAGCTACTTGATGAAAACATTGATTTGTCACATCTCTTTCATCCAGACACATTCTTAAATGCTCTTAGACAACAGACAGCAAGGTATCATTAAAATAAATATATATTAAAATTGTTCAATAAAGGAAATTTAGTGCTACAATTATTTCTAAGTATATTGGTATGATAACTCTGCATACAGCTTCTTAATGTTTTTATTGCAGAACTCTCTACATATCTTTATTTTGTTCTTATATAATACCAGAAATTGTGATCTGGCCCGTTTCATTGAATCTTTCACTTCCATATTACAGTCCATCAGTTTAAGAAGTAAAGTTCTTCTTCAACCAACTCTAACTTAAGTAATTTTGATTGTTTTATAATACATAGTACACAAAAAGTTTTCCAATGTCTCTTACTACCAAAAAATAGTAGTCACAAAATGCACTCTTACTTTGAAATGTTTTTGCAAGCTTAATGGTACATTATATAGTATAAATATCATTCAGTTAGATTTAGTCTTAATTAATCTGATCTAATTATTAGTCTAATTCAAAATTATATAGATCGCTCACTTCTGATTACAAAATGCTGTATTGACAATGTAATCCCCAAACAAATGAAGACGCAGCTGAATAAATGTTGTCATAACTTTTTTTTAGTACAAAGTCCAAAGGACTAAATATCCAGACCTGAAAGACACCAGCCTCGCTTCCCAGAAAAATAAACAATCTTCTGTTACATAATCCAGGAATAAAGAATGTAATACTCAACAAAAGAATGTAATTTTTCTTTTTGTAATGATGTTGGTTGGAGGAGGGCACATTAACATTTACAGGAGTAAGATGTCTCTGTGAAACAGCTTTTCCAAGATAGTTGTCTGAATTCACTCTCAAGTTAAGGTCAGATTTTACTGGCCACAGCATTCACTCAATGTTTTCATTCTAAAATAATTCTTCAACAAGGTTTGCTCGATGTGAATTAGCATTATCGTCCATAAATGAAAAGTAAGATTCATACGCACCTCTGCAAATTTATGAATATTACACTGATTCTTGTAGCTTTAACTCCTCCAATAATAGATTTCCACTTACAACTGGCAGTTATTTCTAGATATCAGTCTGAAATATTAACCATCTCACTGCTTCCATGATTGTCTGTCCTGCTTCTAAACAACTGATCACCACTTCACAAATTCTTTCAAATGATACTAACCATTTTGAGTGCTTGCACACTGAATCAAATGCTGTAACGCAAAAATTCACTTTGCTCAAAGCGCTTGATTCATCACTAGATGAAGTAATGCCTTGATTTGCATATCAGAAACCATTTGATCACTTTTGATTGTATAATGCATTCTTTCGCACATTCTCTGCAAAATCTGATAACATCAATTGGATATTCCATGGAATATCATTATTTTGGGGTATGTAAAGATAAATTTAGACATGAGTATAGATTTAAACTGATAGTCTAAAATATAGAAATTTCTAAAATCCAGAACACAGAAGTCCTGATCATTCTGAATCTCGGACTTAGTACTATATTACCCAAAAAACAAATCTTTGTATGGGCTAAGGGATACTTAAGAAATAAATATATTGGCAGGAAAAGTTAAAGGAACAACTATAAAAACATTATTTGTTTATTCCATTAAGTGAAGTCCAATGTAAAATAGTTGATAGTTCAACGTCAGTGTTATTGCATAGTTCAATAGGATTTACTTTCACTGCACAGAATTATGCAAATTTTTGCACTCATTCTTTCAGCTTGTGTGAAATGGAGTGCTTAAAATTCTAATATCAGGGCTGTATGAATAGCTGCATGAAAGTTTTATGTGCAGAAGGTGGGACATGCATTGAGAAGGTATTTGATAGATTGTGAGAAGTGGCATGCAATTGGAATAAGAAGCAAGACAGACATTCAGATAGGACTTTAAAATCTATAGCCCAAAGTGTCATGTCAAATATCTGGAAACAGTTTAAAGATACTGGTATGTCATATACAGAGAAACAAGTCAAAGTCAAAACAGATTCTTAAGACTATTACCACTGGCGAGATGATGACTGCAAAATCTAGCTAATACAGTCTTGGCCTTTCTACTGCTGGCCTCAAGTAGGACAGCAGGTTTTTGCAAGCATACCAATAATGATCAGAGACAACTCTCTAGGATGAATTGATCTCAAGCCTGAGCCTCAAAAGAAATAGCTTCAAGATCTTATATAATCTCAATGATACCCTCCTTAGCCAACCTATCTGCCATTTAATTTCCATAAATATCTACATGTGATGGAACCACTGGAAAAGTCCCCTTTGATGTTCATTGACGGGTTTTAATTTTTGGACTGTATTCAAAGTAGTATGATCATCACCACACTTCCACCATTTAGATAGACGCTGAATAGAGTTGCGGCTGTCATTAAAAATCCAGCCATTTTTTGTCAAGATTAGTAGTCATGATTCTACTAACATCATTAATTTGAATGAACTCTATGCTGAAGTAAATTTAATTGTAGATATAATTTTGCTATGTGCTTAATTGTTGTATTATGTTAATAATACAAATGTGTATCCATGATAAATATTAAAACATGTTACTTTGCCTATCTTTTAATTACTATGATATTCTGAATGTCACAATCACTTATTTACTACACCACAAATTATTTTCTGTTAATACCATTCAAAAATAAGAACCAGACAAAAATTACCCCATTCTGCCTTAACAGATGACCTATTTGATAGACAATTACGAGGTCATTATAGTTGATATGCATTTTAAAGAATATAGTGCAGTGGTTATTTTTAGCAGTGAATGAATTAAAATATAAAACTATACTAAATTAAAATGTCTGACAAGGTAAAATTTTCTATCTGTGCAATGTTTCCATTTAATGTAATAGTAAACATTTTTTATGTGTTTGCCTTTAAATTAAGAAAGCATTTCATTTTAGGAATTGTAAGGTATCAATGGACAATTTAAAATTTGTGTGCAGCTGGAAAGGAAAAATTCCTAATGCTAATTTAAGCATCACCATAACTGGAATCTACTTAGAAGGATGTTTGTTTGATGAACATCAGCTCTCTGATTGCCATCATGATTCACCAGTTGTTTCATTGGTGCCACCTTTTACTGCTGCTTGGATTCCAAAGGTAAAAATAAATTATTTTCATCAAAATAATTTAAAATATTTTATCAATTATAATTACATATAATAAAATATATATAAATAATTTTAAGGGTTTTAATATATCTCAAATTATTTTATAAAAAGTTTGAAAGAGGCTAAAAAATATATTCATATTGTATATCCCCATTGAAGTGGTTGAAAAACAACATAGTTAATTACTAAGCAACTGCGTAAAAGTTCTCACTCCCCCCCCAGTCAGAAAATGATACAATATTAACACTTTAAGTGAGTAAAGCAGCTTCTTCTGGCTATGTAAAAGAATTAATAATGCCTGACAAGTATCAAATCAAGGCAATTAATAGTGTAATTTTAAAGAATTTAGCACTGATGAACATAAAATTATTTTGGATCTAAACTGAATAGTAGTGCCAGAGTTAAATGTGAGTTATTCCACAATTTCAATATAATTTTTACAAAATTCAGGTGCATAATGAATTAATGCATGTAGGTGAAAAAATCTTAGTTTTTATCAAATCACATATTAGAATATACTTCAGGGCATATTTGGTACTGCACTTTGTTTTTCAGCTTCAAGTTTAATTAAAATTTTTAAATTATTCCTACTATTTAAATTAATTCTTTTGTTATCTGAAAATATCTGCTGGCATCACTTAATTACCAGTTACTCAGTTTTTCCCAATCTTGGTTATAATCCCAAAATAACACATTTATTTTAAATTTTAATCATATTAAGCTTATTCTGTAACATTTTCATAAACAATTATTTTAAATCATTATATTTTATTAGCAGAATAGAAATAAAAGATTTAAATTTTACAAAACAAAATTATGAACTGCTTTGCTGAAAATATGTTCATTGCCTACAGAATATGCTCGTGTACAGGAGTCATATTTCTCCAGTTCTATACTTCCATGTAGGACCAGCAAAATTTTTAGAATTAGAAGAACCCAGTAACATAATTTAGGGATGCCAAATTGTTTAGAATTTAGGAGAAGTACAGGAAAACAGAATTAGGAAGCAACAAAATTTTTACAATTTAAAGAGATACTGGCTGCAGAATTCAGGGCTTACAGAAATTGCACTGGTTGGCAAAATGCCTAGCACCCAACAAGTGGTTTAAAAGTAAACAACAATTGGTCTAAAGAACTGACTAATCATTAGACTGATTAGTCAGTTTTTTAGACCACTCAGCGTATATTGTTACTTCTGACTTTCAGATCAAAATTTATTTTTTGGGCAAATTAAAGACTTCAAGTTGTATTTAGTACCCAAATTAAAACTGATCTGAAATTTCTGACTGTTTAGCTGGTCAAGATGGTATAAATTCAGGAACTTGGTGCACTGTTTTATTTGAAAATAATTATTCTGCAATCACAGGTGTGTTATCCACAGCTGCTGAATCAATACTGCATATTCTTCAACAAAACAGCAATTTACACTTAAAAGGATGAAAAATAAATTATACTGGAACCTGTAAAGTGATTAAAGAAGTTGAATCTAAAGTCACACTAGATTGTTTATGTACAGAGCTGATAAACAAAAACGGTACTTGTTTAGAATTTTGTGTGGTTGTTATTTTGTCATCAGTGGACACTGTACTTGTAAAATTCCTTCAAATTGTGATGATACATGACAATTATTTTGCCTTTGTGCTCTACAAATAAAGTTGTGAAAAGTCACATCAAATTTTTTTAAGCTTGAAAAATGTGAGAGACAAGGTGCAATAAATGTGCTTCAGTGTCAATCTAACATACGTTCTAGTATTAAATGATATAATGACTTACTAAACTTTATTATTGCAGCAATAACCTTTTGTAATACATATCTACTAGGTAGGTATCCAGCTGGTAAGATCATTAAATATTTATACTTTCATTCTTAGCTTGATAAAAACATTAGCAAGTCACACAAATATTTTTATGGTTTTCTATATGTTTAAAGTAAATAACCCTCAAATATTTTGCCATAATTATCTACCTATCTTTCAGAATACAGATTAGCTACAAATAAAATCAATTGTCAATATCCTATCAATATGATTTCATGAACTGAATCATAATCTACATTTGTTTCCAGAAAATAATTTTATTAATTCATATATAACATTTATTTAAATTTAAACTAATTAAGCAGTCTTTTTTTATTTAAATATATTTAAACACTCTGCGTAATATATAAAAGTCAACATCAAAATTTAACAAAGGATTCAATTTTAAAATATATTTTTTATTTCAATTCACAGAATGCTTTATAAAAAATACTTCTGCTTTTTATGATTTATTCATTACTTCATATATAAAAATATTAGCTTTTTATTGCCGCACACATTTTTGTAACTTTACATGGTATTATGTGAAATAACAATGATTTTCAATTTTTTAATGATGCAAGATCCATTCTTTTTAAAATATTGTGGGGTGTAGGTATTAGGATCTAAGCTATTTATTTTATTTGGAAGAAAGCAAAATTTTTGAAACTTTGTAGTATCAGTTTAATTAACAATTTTTTGGTTGTATGTCATCTTCTTAAATCACCCCTTATCTTCCTTTCATCATCCCTTATCTTCAAAAATGTTCTATTGCATATGAAGCAATAACATACATAACTACAGTACAAAGTCTGAAATCTGATAAATCCAGAGGTCTGAATAATATCCAGACCTCTGGACCACCAGCAATTTTTTTGCAAAAAGTGAGAAAGAAAGTAGCATCTTTCTTTAGTATATGCTTAATGCTTCACGTATACACAGTAGACACTTCTTCGAAATAAAATATGTGAACGGCTCTGATTCTTGATTTCAGTCTGGTACTAAATAAAATACCTCCATGTTCAAGAAACAAAATTTATTTATCTGGCATACATCTCCAATGGAAATGTTCTACATTATCATTGATTTTGCACCTGATGAATAATTTGACACCTACCTAGCAATAATTTATTAATTTTTGCTTTCATCACCATGATTATTAACTCATGAAGAAATGATTCATGCAGTAATGCCTAAAACAGTTTTTCTTTTAAATATTAATATCTGAATACTAAGCAGGCACATTTTATGTTGATGAAAACAGACTTCAGCCAACTGCACTGCAAATGTGTTTTGATGAAGAGAAATTTAACTAAAATTTTCATATGCAAGAAAACAGATTTTGTAAATGATATTCATAGGCCAAATTTTGCAACATGCTACCATACGAGCATTTAAAAGCAAGATTAAATTTAGTGAAACATGTCTTTAGTTATAATGCATGGTAAACACTAGCTAAGCATTACGCTAAAGTAAGATATTACTCGAAATCTGTAGTGTTTCTAAATGTAGAAAATTATGCCACTGATATTGAAGAAAGTGACAAAGAGATTGTTGAAAATAAAAGATTTTGATTGACAATTTAGCAGGAATTCTCAATGTGGCAATTACATAGCTTGAACTTTTGTAACTGAACAAATAATTATGTGAAGTAACAACTTAATACACTTAATAAAAGTGAAAAACAGATTGCTGAGAATGTAAAAATTTTGACTGACAATTTATTAGAAATTCTCGACATGGAAATTACACAACTTGAACAATGAAACTTTGAACAAGAAAAGAAATGTTTAATAAAGCAAACAAGTAAATGTTGAGCTTTTTTCATAAATTTTGATTTCCTTAAAACCATCAATGGTTCACTATTTCATAATTTTTGCATGTTGTCTTACTAGATTTAAATTGGTCTAAAATCCAGAAATATCAAAGGGAAAAAGTTCTGAGAATTCGGATCTCAGATTATTACAGTAGTATGGAAGTAAGCTATATCATATATTATTTAAATTGAAACTTATATTTATAAACCAGCCTAATTCTGCAGCATAACCCCTGCCATTACATGGAATCAAGACTTCTCTGTAAGTGGATGCTGGTGATAATACTTCACATTCTACAATTCTGTGGTTTTTAATAAACACTGCATTTTTAAATCCAGAAAAAGGATTGCTCAGCATAAAATGTTTTTGTCAGTACCAAAAGAAAGTGTGGTGTGTGACTACATATAACTTGGAAATGTTCTTATTTTGTAATCTGTATGTACAGAATGAGTTCGAGATTCCGTATCCCCATATGGATTTAAGAATAGAATTACTCTGTAGTGCATTCTCTGTGCAAATTCTAATAGGCTTTATTTTTCATGCTTAAATAAATATGATATTAAGTTAAAACTCATAACAGAAATTTAAAAAATAACATTTTTCATGCTTAAATAAATATGATATTAAGTTAAAACTCATAACAGAAATTTAAAAAATAATGAGAAAAATTCTAGCACTGGGAGATTTATTGTAGGAAAATTCAGTAATCATAAAATCTTAGAAAATAATTCCAAAAGTTCATACCACAATAAAATTAAAAGTAATTATTATAATGCTTTTCTCTTCTATAAATTGCACAGATTATACCTGCATAACTTATGTTAAGATATTCAACCTTTGTGAAAATACAGTCCATTTAAGGTGAATAAGTTATTCTATACCTCTATAAAGGTTAAATACATTGCAATACGTATTTTTTTAAATAAGTACTTTACTATTATTCATCTACAAATTTACATTATATCCTTTTTATGCAATAGGATTCACCAGCACCATATAGAGAGGATGAAGTCTTGTCACTGCCAATTTATTTCACATCTGACCGAGAAAGAATAGTTACTTGCATTCATCTTCCATGTGGGGGAAATCATGATCACTGGATACAAGCAGGAACTGCCTTATTTCTTAAGAACAACTAATCAAATGAAGCTTACTGGACTGCATTCTAGTCAAATTTATTTATTAATTAAAATATTTATTTTGTGAAAAATACATTTTTCTTTGTCTTCTTGATATTTCAGAAAAATACCCCCCCCCAAAAAAAACTCAAAAATAAAATTGTTTTAACTGATGTACAAATACCATATGCAAACACAATTTGTGATAATCATACATATATTTAAAAAACAACATTTGAATTAGCTTATGTATTGAAAAGAAAAATATATTAACTGGATTTAGAAATGTAGAATTTTTCCATATATACATGATAATGAAAATTTAAGCAATTTTGCTTATCTGTATGAAGTATTACCTGACATATTAAATTAACTACATTATATAAAAAAATTTCTAATGGATAAATACATTTCATAAATTCTCTCTAACCATACATAAGCAAGATTTTATAATGCAATATTAATTATAGGAATTGTATAATAAGAATAAAATAATTTTCAGAATAACTTATAAAAATATAGCTTGTATATTTAAACAGTATCTGTTATCTTAATTTGCAAAATAATTGATTTCAGTTCTCGTTTTCATAACTATACACCAAGGAACTCTTTCGTTAATTTCAATAACACAGCAAAATATTTCAACATGATAAAATGGAAACCAGTCTTGTGATCATATAAAAGCTTAAATGCTATTTCATAAGATTTAATTTATAGTACTTATTTTTAATTCCTCTTGTGCAGATATATCTAAATAAAACTAAGCGACTAATTAGAGCCTTAACAGAAGTAATATCTTTGCGTGTCTTTGACTGCAATGATGTAAAATGACTAACTATAAAAAAATATTAGCTAGCATAATACAATATTTAAATAAAAAAATCATTTCCTAAAAAATTTATAATATACAACACCACCCAAAATAGCAACTTCCAATATTATGATAACTATTAAAATTAGCTTATTAGTCATTACTCGTCGATACATGGAACGTAATATTTTCCTGCTCTTGGTTAAGTTAGCATCTGTATCCACAAGTCTTTCTTTAGTCCTAATCAAAGACTCTCTCTGTGTTCCCAATTCATCAACAACTGCAATTCCTATCTGGTCAGTTTCTGCAGCAATCTGTTGGGTTCGATATACAGTTTCAGTTGTCCTGTCTATAGTTTCGTTCATTTGTAACAACCTTCCTCTGTTACTAGCTGCTACATTACTTGCAAATGAATTACTTGACTGATTTGGAGACCCTAATAACTGACTTCTTTTGGAAGAAGCAGAATTTTCACTACTTGCTAACTTTTTCTTTAAAGCATTAAGATCTTGATGATATTGCTTCAAACGATTATTCATTTGCAATCGATAAGGATATGGAGCAGCTTTTACTTCTTCTTCCAAATCATCTAAGAGACGATAAGCATCATCCAACTCTCTTTGAATATCTCTAGCCAAATTTTTCTGAGCTTGGCCAGATGCTTTAGGTAATGAGTCATTTATTTTTGTAGTTAAACTGTCTTTTATTGCAATAAAATCATCCTCTAAACTTTCAAAATTTTCAGATGACATATTGATCCTGGAATAACAAAAGACATGGTTAAAAATAAAACAATTATTTTTAATTTCTTATTAAAAATAAATTATTCATAAATTAGATAAGAATCTAAAATCTTGAAAATTCTTGACAAATCTATACAGAATTATTCAAATAAAATCATTTTTTCTGACAGAAAACAAGTTAAAACTTTTATATACTTTTAAAAACTTAGATACACTAAAGTGCGAGAAAATGAGATATGTGTAATACTGTTAAGTTCACTAGATTTTCAAAAATATAATCTAGCATGGACTTCACAAGCTTTTGTAGACAATAAACACATATACCTTCTTAAAAAAAAAAAAAAATTCTATAATATTCATAAGTGGGGAATTCCTGTTTTGAACAAAATATTGCATGGTATTCTAGTTATGCTCAAAAACAGAGATAACAGGAAGTAAGCCATTTCATAAATAAGTGTTCCTCTAACCACAATTTGCTGGCTATGAATGTGTGTGTTGACACTTTGTTTTGTTAGATGAAACCAAACTGAATGAAATGAATCCAATGATATAACATATCTGAAAGGATGTTAACATAATGTTCATTGACCTGATGGCCCGAGAAGTTAGTAGATATATGCGAGGTCTTAATTCATGCCAACTGAATATTCAGTGGCTACCAGCCTTGTTGACATCCTGTAACTACTGAATAATGGAGGGTTCCCTAATATGCAGATTCCTGTAATACATATATTGAGAACAAAATGAAACAATTTCTTTATTATTTATCAAATTTAAGTAGTTTTCAAAGATAATAAAAAGATGCATGAAGCACATTCGGGTAATTGAAGAAATTTTATAATCATTCTTAAAACACTAATGAAATGAAAATAGCTATTAAGATGCGATTTACATTATCAATAAATGAAAATCATTAGCATTAATATTTTACGCATATAAGAACAATTAACTGAAATATAGAAGTGATACAACATGTTTCAGACATTGCATAATTATTTTTGTTTAAATAACTGTCAATATTAAAATGATATTTAATGCCACAAAACTCATTTTCCAATAATTTGGAATACCTGAAATACACTGGTGTGCAAAAATTAAGGACGAGAAGGTTTTTTCAATATAACTTTGTACAAAAGCTTTCCAAATCAACACATTTAATACCGTAAGATCTCCAATACGTAAGGACATGAGTAATGTAAGCAACACTTACTAAAAGAGAAATCAGAGGGATAAAAAGAAGCTTTATTGAAAAAGTAGCATGGAGCGCAATGCGACTGAAGGCCGAAACATCCCTGTGATGGGTGTCCAGCAAGAAACATCCGGTCTTTAATAGGGGATATGATCTCCCCTGACTGCTAGGCAGGTTTCACATCATTTGTGCATGCTGGATATGTGGTTGTTAATGAGCTGTTGAGACACTGCTGCTCGTTCTTCTTGTAGCACCAATCGCAGTTTCGGAATCGTTACTGGCGATAAGTTACGTGCTGCCACAGGTCTCCCTAGTAAGTTCCGTACATGCTTGACTGGATTTAGATCCAGAGACCTTGCCGACCAATCCATGTGTTCAATATCTTCACTCTCCAACAGCTCTTCGACAGTAACTGTGCGATGAGGTGGAGCATTGTCCTCCATGAAGAGGAACTGAGGACCCATAGCCCTTGTGAAAAGACGCATGTAAGAAAGAAGAACCTCGTTACAATAGCAGTCCCAGGTGACGAACCTCCTTGGGAGATACGAAGGTCGGTCCGGCTACCAAGCATTATGTCTGCTCGAATGAGAACTCCGCAACCTCCAAAACAGTCCCTTTTGATGATGTTGAAGGGGTTATTGCGTGTTCTCCGCTCTGTCCAGATGTGTATGTGTCTAGAATCTCAACTCCGACTAAATCTGCTCTCATCTGTTAAGAGTACTCGTCCTCATTCATTGTCTCTCCAATTCCGGTGTTCCCGGCACCACAGAGAACGCCTTCTCCGATGGGCAGGCGTTAGAGGTACACACCGTACAGGGCATCGTGCAAACAGACCACCACCGTGCAGTCATCTGGCCACTGTAAAACGCGATATCGGTCGTCCAGTCGCCTGTGTCGTGTGTCTAGCGATTTCTCCCGCTGTCTGCCGCCTGTTTCTTCTGGCCTGTAAGGCAATATACCGGTCATCTACGGGTGTGGTTCCTCGTGGACGAACACTACTAAACCCCCGGATAGCTGTTCGTGTAGTTTGAAATTGTCTCCAAAGTGGTGAAACGATGCTGTGAGCAATTCCGAACTCTGCAGCCACACTTGTCGCACTGCGGCCTTCCTCCAACTTCCCAATGATTCGACCTCAGGTAAAAGCATCCAGATGTCGTCTAACAGATTGATTATTCGCCATTTCTTCCTGAGGCAGCAACTCGGAGTGATTTTAACTGCTATACGGCGTGCAATCTCTTTGCCAGAAATACTGATCTTACACCGACAACATGCTTTATACTACTCAGACACTCCCCCATTACGTCTACCTGCATATCTGCGCATGTGCTACCGTACATCAATAACTGCTATACGGCATGCAATCTCTTTGCCAGAAATACTGATCTTACACCGACAACATGCTTTATACTACTCAGACACTCCCCCATTACGTCTACCTGCATATCTGCGCATGTGGTACCGTACCACCTTACTTAATCTCCTGATTGGTCTTTCTGTCTGCTCTGCCTCTTCGTTCAGCTGATATGCTAATTTTTCGACTACGTCCTTAATTTTTGCACACCAGTGTATATTACTGTATTCTCAATGATCAAGGATGAAGTGGAACTGTACTAAACTTTTTACATAAAATACTATATTCTCAAACTTACAGAGTAATGTGCACTTTTAGCAGGAAATTCATAGAAAAGTAAACAGAACCCTTTATTTCAAGAATGAAAAGTGTACCTTTTGTTTGGAAATAAACTTGATATGAAATTAATAGACTGTTAATACTACACCAGAAAAGAAAAAAAGATGGTTGCTTCAGAAATAAAACATTTACGACAGCCTATGGAGAGAACACTGTATTTGCTTATGTTTATGAAATGTGATTTAAATGGTTAAATATTTAAACGAAACTAGCATGAACAGCAAACTGCATCCATGAAGTCAGAATTTTTTTTTTGAATAAGGCAAAGCATATAAGGACTATCCTCCTAAGAGAAGGGATGCCTTCATGGAGGCCATTTTAAGTAAAACTGACTCACATTCATGTTACACATACAGAGAACCATAAAAACCAACCGTGCAGCTAGCCTATTTCTCTGCATTCAAATTCTCGAATGAGCTACTAGCATTTAGCAACCATTAATAACTTGACCAACTGGTAAGTTTAAGTCAAGAAAATTTAAGAATGATGAACTAAAAGTATATTTTTACTAACATTACATTGAAAATACATGTAATTTTTATTCAATTCATACAGATTTCTTACATAATTCTAATATATACTAATATGCTATATAAATTACTTAAATGGAAAAATGCAGTGACCATACAGAAAATTAAGATTTGCACATGTCAAAAAAGAAAAAAATTTAAATATATAGGAGCATTTATTTATTCTTTTAAGGAACATGTACTTTTTTCTAACTAACTATGTAAATATTAATTAAATTTTTATAAATGTATCCGAAAATAAATGATTTAGTCATTCATAAATTTCTATGAATATTGCTATCAAGAAATCTAGTTATTAAATAATATATCATATAATAACCTTTAACACTTAACTGTAAACATAAATTAGAAATACTATTGGCTGATTACTTATAAAGTATTTAAGCAGGAATTATTCATACTGGAAAACAATCTATTACAAGGTTATGGAAATTACAGTGCACGAGATATTATGCATATTTATTTTGCTTTAAAGAAAGTAGAATTTTTAAATTGTGTACAGTTGAATATAAGAATTAAATTTTGATGAGTAAAGAATGATAAATAATTTTATTAAATTGTTTCCATTAAATATATGAACTAAATTTTAAGAATAATAATAAATGATTTTACTTCCACTATTCCTTCCTTCATTTCTTACAGAAAGTAAAATACACAGAAATCTCAACAGTGATATTTAACTATTAAAGTGAGATGTGTTTTAATTTCAAGAGAGCATTAATTGTAGTGTGAATATAATTTCTGACTTAATTGACACTTCAGAAAAGATCAAAATCATCTTGTATTTGAGAAAATATTTTAGAAAGAGACTCGGGAAACAAATCTTTGTAATGTAATAAAGGAAAGAGTATGAAAACATTTCAATCAAATTAAAGCTATTCTGAGCACAGGAAAATAAACAGCAGTTAATTCAGTTTAGAATGAAATATTGTTTCAAAAAGTAATCTTTCTAATAGAAATGTTGTAGAAAAAGAAAATATATACATTTATATTTATATATACAGCCCGGTGACGAAGTGGCTAGTGTATCATGCAGCTGCACCACAAGTCTAGGGTTTGATCCCTGGGCTGGGCAAGGTTGACTCAGCCTTTCATCCCTTAAGTGGGTCGATAAAATGAGTACCAAGTTCACATGGGGAGTAAACACCGGGAGTCCTGCGACAAACTGACCACTTGTCCAGGGCATATGCTGATGCACTCCAGGGCCTAGAAGGTCAAGAAAGCAGAAAAAGGGCACTGCAGGCTGTGACCCACTTGGACTGTTGTGCCACTTAGTTATATTATATATATATATAATATAATTGCAGAATGTATTAAAACCCATAGGTTTTTAACGATAAACCACTGAATATTTTGATAAACAAGAGGGGTGTCAAATGCATCAAACCAGCTGAGTGGGAGAAACTGGTCAGGGCCTTCTTCTTAATTCCTTTCTCTGTGGACTGGCATAAGTTTTACACCAGATAATCTCTAACCTTGAGGCTATATATATTTAAGTTTTTTTTACATGCTATATCTGTAATTTACATCTGTTGATTATCTAACTAAATATAGAATAATCTGGTTTTTCAAACCTTTATCAGAATAACTGGTGTAAATTTTACAGGATTTCCACCAAATTTCAACATGAAAAATATGTGACTTTTGATTTTTCTTATGCATTCAGACAGATATGTTCTAGTAAATATGGCTACAATTATTAATGTTCTTTCAGACAGTAGGATTACTCAGTGCAACATACAACAAATTTGCTAAAAAATAACATCTTTTGAAATATAAAACCTTACATTTTGATAAATTTTAAGAAGTAAAAATATAGGTGAGTATTTATTTTATTTTGCAGTAATTCTGAGAAAAAGAATTTTAACTCCTTCTATCAGAATTTGAATGAAATAAGTCCTCCAGAATGATATAGGAACAGTAAAAGTTCAACTATCAGGAAGTGCTGATATATGGGTAGTTGAGGTTATAAATAATGAAATTCACATTAAAAAAGTCGAATGAATGGGAAAAATTTCCACTCTAAAATCATAATAACTTGAAACGGAATCAAAACACAAAGCCGAAACTCGGAGTAATAAATTTAAAAAGTTGCAGTTATTTAAGAGAAAATTTTTGAAATAATTCATACATATGAGAACAGGAAAATTATATCACAACCGCTCAGGATATAAATTGATTTACTTTGGCAATGAATATGACAGTGAAGCATAAAATCTGCACTGCTGTACTTTGGCAATGAATATGACAGTGAAGCATAAAATCTGCACTGCTGAAAAACATAAAAGTGCAGTAATGCTGAAGGGTGCCAATACTGGCTTGATTCAGAGATGTAAAAATTTTTATCCTAACTGGAGAGCCTGATAAAAAAAGCAGGTACAGTTGAGTTTACTTATTATCCAGAAGAGGCTATAGATTTAAAATAGAAGGCAGGCATCTGGACACCAAGCAGTTTGAAAATGGTACCAGTCATATCGATTCTAATATATCTAGCTACAAAGATGATAAAAAGGCCTCATCATACCATTTACTCTACAAATGTCTGTGAAATGCTGCTTACTACAGCATCAAGATGGCAACTCGGACCCTTAGCATGCAACACTGAAAGGGGTAGAAATTATGAGAAAACAACATTTCTTTACATAATTGATCAACTCTGCAGTGACTCTCTAATAACAGAGCCAAATTAGTTGCCACGAATGACAAATCAGCATAGTGGATACAGGCCTAAATTGAAATTCCACAGCTAAATATGGCTATTATAATTAGTGGTAATTACATAATTTCTATATTTGGCAATTACCTACATGATTTACCAAATATTTAAACAGTGTAATTACTCTCTATACTGCCCAGTGGCGAAGTGGCTAGCGCTTCACACAGCTGCACCACAGGTCCGGTGTTTGATCCCAGGGCTGGGCAAGGTTAACTCAGTCTTTCATCCCTTAAGTGGGTTCATAAAAAGAGTATCAAGTTCGCTTGAGGACTAAACACCGGGGTACTGCAACAAGCTGACCACTTTTCCAGGGCATATGCTGATGCACTCCAGGGCCCAAAGCTCAAGAAAGCAGAAAAAGAGCGCTGCAAGCCGTGGCCCACTAGGGCTGTTGCACCACTTGAGTTTAGTTAATTACTCTCTATAATATCATAATTTAACTTCCTCTCATTCCATAATTTCATTTGTAAAAATACCTGATTATAAGAACAAAAATTTAGCAAAAATAGGGGTTTTATTTTTAAGCAAATATAGCTCTAATTTTTGAAATTCTGCAAAGAAAGTGCAGAAAATTAATCTATAAATCACTGAGCATTATGACCAGTAAATGAATTCTTGAAAAAATTGCCTATACAACTAAGGGCTTACTTGATGGCAGAAAACGTAGTATTTAATGTCACTTTTATGAAATACGAAGAAACCGAATATATAAGCACCATATTATTTAATACAAATTAACAAGACATATCATTCTGAAATCTGCAAATTAAGTGTGCTTTAATCTTGGGAAGCATTCATTCATTTATAATCAAGGAACTTGTTTCCAATGAATCTAGGGAACTGCTTTTATTAATCATAAAATATTTTATAGCTCTTAACTCTAGACTAGACAAGGAGATTTGCAAACAGTAGCTGACAGGAAATAGGGAAGTGTATCCAACACTCCGTGGGTCTTGGTTCTAACTACACAGGCCAAAATTTCTGCTAAACCCATTCTATTGAAGCATTACATAACTTAAAGATGAATGAATGAACTACAAACAGTTTATTCCAGGTCTGAATAATCAGATTTTTGGCAGTTTGAGTTTTATTGGCAGTGAAGGTGAGTTTAATAAATGGCAGTTCTTCTATTGATCACAGTATATATTCATTTTGGTTCCAGAAAATTTGAATACAATAAGCAGTTAAGCTTACCAGTGAGTTTAATAAGTGGCATCACTTAAAACTACATTTAACAGTCTTATTTTATCTGGCCCAAATGCGGTTTAGGGCACTGCTTGGCGGCGATTGTTTTTGAATGAGCAATAAACGCACCAACATGGGTAACTCCGTATATCCGCGAAGATGGCTGACTGGGTATTTTGAAGCTACGGAAACATGTAGTTTTCGCGCATGCGTGTTTCCTATTTTATAGAGGACGGTTTTATTGGTAATGTGAGATGACGTAGCGGTTTATTCGAAATTCTGACGTGTTAATTTAAGTAGTTATTTCAGTTGTCGTTGTATTTTGTGTGTTGAGTGTTGGCTATTTTCGTTCCGTATATTTCGCGAAATACCAAGCCGCTATGGATTTAGCTGTGATGGTGAGTGAATGTACATGTACATTTATTACTTTATTGGAAGTGCAAGTTGCTTAATTTTTATATTTTGTTGCCTTTTATTGAAATAATTTGTATCAGCTGAAGAACAGAACGCTGGTATCGTTTGCAATTTATTTTATTTTGTTGATTTGTGCACATTGCCTACATTGTGCAATTCGCTGATGTTTTTTTTAAGTTAAAACGGAACGCTGTGCACATGGCATTTTCTTGTAATTTATTTTCGTTAATTTAGCTTATTTTGTTCATTTGTGTACGTTGCGTATATTGTGCAATTCGCTGAAGTTTTTTTTAAGTGTAAAAGGAACGCTGTGCACATGGCATTTTCTTGTAATTTATTTAGTTATTCTAGCTTATTTTGTTTATTTGTGTGCATTGCCTACATTGTGCAATTCTCAGATTTTTTTTTAAGTTAAAACGGAACGGTGTGTACATGGTATCGTTTGTAATTTTAATGCCCTTTTAAAAAAAATTCCTTCTTTCTGGGATGCCATTTTGGTTACGTTTTCGCGGAGCGTGTTGGGAAGGTTATGTAACGCATAAAATGTGTAAGTATTACAACATAAAATGTAAATAATTAATTTAAAGGTAACTGACGAATATTTTAATGATTGTAATGTTCGTTTTGCATATTATTTTATTATATTTTTGTGGAAATAGTTTCCATACTAATTTATGGTTTAGAATTGTATGTTTTGTTTACAATAGGTTTTCACGGAGCGTGTCGGGAAGGTTGCAATGAATTGCAAAGACGTTTCGCAGAAACGCGCCGAATTTCAAAAAATCGCCAATTCGGCGCGCAGTGCCCTAAACCGCATTTTCACCTTTTAATTCATTAAAAATCAGGATAATTGTTTCAATCAATTTGAAATCACCAATATTTATCTGCATTTAATTGCACACTAAAACTAAATTATTAAATGTTTATTACCATTCAGTATTCAAAATGGGAGGGAACAGACAACTGACCATCCTTACAATGTCACTATATGATATAGGTTTACTATTTGTTTTAAAATATCAAGCATGTCAAAGTGTGATTTACACTGTGACATGCTTGTGATTTACAATCAAGTTCAACAATACTTTCTTTGCCATTATCATTACATAATTGCTTAACAGATAGTTTTAGCTTCACTCAATCCTATACTCACAATTTAATAGCATTAAATAAGAAGTCAGGATTAGATAAAATTTAAATTTTTTGTAGTTCATTTGAAATACAACTGAAAACATTGAACAGCATATACTACATTGATAAACAATTACGGCAATGATAATTTCTAAATTTCAAATTTAAAAAGCTTTACTCAAATTACAATATGTAATACCATATCCAAGTCTGTATGAAGTCTCTGATGCAAAACTGGATGCAGTATTGAATACTGTAATTAAGAAACTCCAATTTTAGATTCTAAAAAAAAATTGACACTTTTCTGTTATCGGACCAGATTGAGAAATATATGTGTGTATATATGTTTGTGTATGTAAATACGTACATAAATTTATACATGCATATATTAGTGAATCCAATCCCAATAACAGAAAAATATCAAAAATTAATGTATCATCACATGACTGTTTTTCATAAAATGATATTCAATGGATATATTTTAACATCTACACAAAATGAAAAGAACTAAGACATAAATACAGAATTTTTTATGCATATATACTGATATTTCTATGATTAATTTTATATTCCCTTTTAAACATTTTCATAAAAATATGGCAATCATTTCTGTTCAAACTATTATAATGAGCCTTTTCCACAAAAATAAACATGCACTTTACTCCTGTATTAAATCTCAGAACTAACAGACAAATATATATACATAGAAAAAGATTATAAGGATATTTAATTGTTTAATCATAAGAGGCTAGTGGTCAGAAAAGGATTCCAGGAGCCCTTCAGTCAAAATTAAATAGAATTCAGCAAGTAGATAAGATACTTACGAATTAGCGCAACCACCTCGGTGGAGTTTGAAGATTTTTTACAGAAATAACAGTGATTCAGTGAATTTTTGGATTGCAACTTTCATTGAACATGGTTACCTAAACTGTTAGATGAATGGTTGCCAGAGTTTGGTGAGTTTTATTAACAAGTTTCACCTACAAGAATAGAATATGAAGCTTTACGTCAAGCAATGCACCTTTCATTGACTAGAAGTGATTTATTAGATTAACTGTAGAAATTAAGGTACAGTTTGAGTATAGGACCCCATTGGCGATTTTCAGCTTGGCGCACTTTTTGGACGGTATTTTTTTGGTAACACAGTGAATTCTAGAATACTCCATTTCGGCAACCCTGTCTGTATCTTGCAAGGAGCAAAATATTGATGTATTCAACAAATTTCTAGAAATTGTAAGGGACATAAACTGGGCAGAGTATAAGATTTTTTTAAAAATTTACCATGATTTTGTAAACTTTACTAAATTTCCAGCATTTCTTTACTTTATTTTTAATGTAAACTTTTTTCAGTTTTAAAACTTAAAATTTGCATTTTCAAATAATAATAATAATATGCCTCTATCTACTTGTGTATTTTCAAACTTTTTTTTCTTTTTAATTTAAACATGCATTCTTAACTCCTATTTTCATGTTTTTAATTTAAACATGTATTCTGAACTTCTATCTTCAATTTTGCAGCTGAAAATTTGTATTTTTAGTATGACTGATAAAAATATGTTTCCACTTATTTATTTATTTTCAGTTTTACTGTTTAAATACACATTCTAAATTTGTATTTAAAATTTTTCTTGTTAAAATGTGCATTCTAACATCTATTTTCAATTTTAACTGCTTTTCTAAGGCTAAACTTGTATTTTCAATATTATTATTTAAAATATGCTCCCACTTACTTATGCACTTTCAAATTTGTTGTTTAAACATATATTCTAAAATTTTTTCTGGTTAAAACGTGCTTTCTAACTTGTGTTTTCAATTTTAACTGCTTTTCCATGGCTTGGCGACATTTTTCGGTTGCCAAGCCAAAAAATCGCCAATGGGGTCCTATACTCAAGCTGTTCCGAAATTAAATAGGGAGTCAGCCAAATTGTCCTTTTTTTTCCAAGATATACAATATTTTTATAAAACTTACTTCGCCTTACAACCTCAGATATATGATCTCAAATCACCTTGCAAAGTCATCACTATTAATCAGAAGTAAATGAAAACAATCATCAATAAAGTATAAAACAAAATAAAGTATTTATGGTTAAATCCAAAATTCATAAACAAATTCTTCTAATAATTTTTTATACTACCAATAAATACTATATACACTTTTTATTTTCTTAAAAACCAACTATGCTTTCTGACCTAAGAATCTGTCATATATGCATTTTAATGCTTTATATTAGAGCAAATGAGATTTCTATTATATGACTGCCACTTTTATCCATATACATCATCATTCCTCAGTGTCTGCATGATATTCTAGATTATAAATCGGTGTATTGGAAGTTATGCAGAGTAATAGTGTACAGTTTACAATGTGTAGTTTCCAAACATTTCCGGCAAAAATTTATCATTGGCATGCTTTACCTATTAATGAACAGACTTTCTTATCAATAAATATTAGAAGAAAATACTATTAATATCATAAGAATAGTTGAAAATGTGGTGAAATTACCTCTGTTAACGAAATCAAGGAGGAAAGGCCTTATCAAAATAATTCTCTGCAAGGACCTAAGAAAATAATATTTTCAGAAATATTAATGTTTACCACCCGGTTTATCACATTTACAAAGAACGTTATTAAGTTTTTTTTTTAATTATTCATCTATGGCTACAACATCTTACACAACTATCCACAAAAACTAATCAAACTATAAATTATGACAGTAGCGCAACTAAACACATGACTTCAATTTGGCGAAAATCATCTCAACCACTACATGTTACACTGATACAAAAATAAACGAAAAACCGTATATTTTAGTTCACCGCTAGGGGATGCTAGTAAACATTTTTTGTTGATGGTTCTACCAAAGCTCTGAAACATCTTCCTAACAATGCTATCCCTTGTTTTACTAAGATTATTAACTCTGTCATCAAATTCCCTTACTTACTCCACCCAGTTATGGCAAACGTAATTGAATTGGCTCATGTAAGTAGTAGCAAAAGTTAAACCTGGCCTTGTTCCTCCTGCTAGGTACAAGAGCCCTCCAACAGCCTGCCTATATTTTAATGTGTTGCAAATAACTTTTAATTTATGATTATATTTCCTATTTGTATTTTACAACGTATGTGGCAACACGTTTTTTATTTCTTTCTCTTGGCACAGTTGTTGTCTTTGGTTTACTTTAACATTTTTACCATGTAGAATAATTTACTGTGTTTATAATGATTCTGTATTTTCAATATATCTTAATCCAGATGAATCTCTGCTTATTTATTTGTCTCCATTCCTAACGTTAGACTTCATTAGGTTATGGACCCAGGATGATATAACTGGGCGGGAAAATTTATGAGCAAAGTGGAGATAAACATTAGCGGCAGTTTGTAAGCCTAGCCTTACGTGAGTCGGCAAATTAGTTCGCAAAAATGGAAGATGCAAAGATATCGGTTAAGCCTTTATGCGGAAAAAGTCATTGGCCTATTTGGAAATATCGAATTAAGTTCGTATTAAATTTTCACGGAAACGCTTTAAAAGTCGTGGAAGGAAAATTGAAGAAGCCAGTGGAGCCTGATCATGCGGCCGCCGAAGAGATTCGAAAGAGATTCAGAGATGACATGAAGGTTTTTAATAAATCCAATAATTGCGCTATGATGGTTCTTACGAATTCCAGGACTGAAGACACTTTACAAAACGTAATGAGATTTGACAGCGCAAGAGACATTTGGCTCGAACTTCACAAAGTATTCGAAGTTTCGTCCGATAACCATCTTTATGACATATGTTTAAAGGTCTTCAAATTCAGTTGGTCAAATGATGACATGGCAGCTCATTTATCAAAATTGAAAAATCAATGGAATGAACTGAACAGTGGACTTGAAAATAAGGAAGAAACCAGACTGCCAGAAACGCTGTTGATTTGTAAAATATTTAATACTCTTCCTCCCAGTTATTGCACTTTCAAATCGAGTTGGTTACTTCTTAGTGATGAAAAGAGAAATTTAGACGAATTAACCACACAATTGCGCACCCACGAAAGAGAATTAAGGAAAGATTAAAATTTTTTAGAAACTTTAGATCAGGAAGCATTGAGCGCAAATTCGGAATTTAAGCAGAAATCATCTATTAACAAGAAAAACAATTGCAAGTGTAATTATTGCCACCAGAGAGGATATTGGGTCAGAAAATGCGAGAAATGGATAGCTGATGGAAAACCGCCAAAACCTAGTCCACATACAGGGCCAAACAAGGGAAGTAAGAACAATGTTGCTGCAAATATGACATTTCAGCTGTAGATGAGGCAATATTTTCTGCAGAAACAAATTCTGACGATTGGTTTATTGATAATGGGACCTCAAAGCATGCCGTCAATAACAGTCACTACTTTGTAGACTTTGAAAGATTTAAGCTTCCTCATAGCATCACTGTGGCAAATGAAAAATCATTACTAGCAATTGGAAAAGGCACTATCACGATAATGACCATTAAAAATGGGATGAATCAAATAAAAAATCTTGAAAATGTCTGGTATGTTCCAGAAATAAGTAAAAATCTATTTTCCGTGTTAGCATCTCAAGATAGAAATCAAAACAGCGTGTTTGAATCGATATTTAAGGATAGCTATTTAAAAATAGATGGTGAAATAGTTCTGCATGGAACAAGAAATGCTGTGGGGGTCTCTTCAAAGCCGTGATGAAGACCTTAGTTCCTGAAACTCACACTGACATAAACATGACTGAGAATAATGAATCAACTCTCCAACTTTATCATGAACGATGGGGTCACCAAGATAAAAAGCATGTAAAGGCCATTGTTGAGAAAGAATCGAATATTAAGTCTGATATGAAATTATGTGAAGCTTGTGTATATGGAAAATCCCACCCTTTAAAGTTTGGAACTAGAAAAGAGGTTACAAAAGCTGCAGAATTGTTCTCGACAGATATTTGCTGACCATTTGATCAATTATTTAGGAAATACGGTTACTGTGCAATCTTCAAAGATGCTTACATCAAATTTCGATACTGTTTTTTCTTAAAGCACAAATCAGAAGTAAAAGATGCGCTTGAAAATTTCATAGATCACGCTAAGAACTTAGGGCATAAGGTTAAAGAAATACTGAGTGGCAACAGGGAAGAATTTGACAATCAAGCCGTTCGAAAGATCTTGAACAAGCACGGAATCTACCAGAGGCTCACAGCTCCATATACAACAGAACAAAATGCCAATGCTGAACAAGAGAACAGAACAGTTCTACAATGTGTGCCTCTCAAATACTTGAATGAGGAAGTGGACATTGCAGCTTCCCTATGAGCAGAGTTCGTCAGTACTTCAGTTTATATATTGAATAGGACAGACAAGTTTTCAGTTCCTAATTTATGTCCTTATGAATCATGGTTGGGAAAGAAACCCAGAATAAAACACATGCGCATCATTGGATCGACTTGCTATGCTCATGTTCCGGTTCAAAAGAGGGGAAAGATGGACAAAAAGGCAACTGAAGGCTATCTCTTTGGGTATGATGGAGATGAAAGGTACCGAATTTACATCAAAGAAACGAGTACAGTAATCTGTTCTCGAAATGTCATATTTGAAGAGAAACCTTCCATGACAGGAAACATTATAACATTGTTCCTGCAACAAGTTTCTGAAAGAAACTCATCTCAGGATGATGAAATTCAAAATATGGTAATAGACGGAGGCTCTCAACAGGAAAAGAAGGAAGTGGAGGATATATGAGAAAAGGAGACTCGACCCAAAATAAATTTTCTGGGTCGCCTAAGCGGACAAAGTATTATATCATGGAAAATTCAGAGATTTATGAAGAAAATTCCAGAAATAAATGGATTACAAGTGGAATGCAGTGCAGCTGACAGTCCAAGAAACAAAAATATGAAGGCTCAACACCCAAGAAAGCTTTCCAGAATAATCCTGAAACTTTCGAAGAGGCATTAACTAGTACAGATTCAGAAAAATGGAAGTTAGCCATGAAAGAAGAGTCGGAAAATTTAAAACGAAATGAAACTTCTGACATAGTGCCTAGGCCAGAAGAAAAGAAAGTCGTGAAATGCAAGCGGGTCTTCAAGAGAAAACTTAACAAAGATGGACAAGTGGAAAGATATAAAACTCGTTAAGTTGCTCGTGGCTGTACCCAAGTCGAAGGAATTGACTACAAAGAGGCGTTTTCTCCTGTAATAAAAACAAGATCAATTAGAACTTTATTAATGTTCTCAGTTGAGAAAGACTGGCAGGTTCATCAACTGGATATTACTGAAGCCTGTTTAAATGGAAAATTGAGTGAGACAATTTTCATGGAACAGCCACCCGTTATTCTGCATGAGAAAACACACAGAGAAGTTTGCTTGCTAAAGAGAAGTTTTTAGGGACTTCATCAGTCTGATAGAGAGTGGAATATCTGCCTCGATAAATTTCTGAAATCAGCGAGCCTAACAAGATCCAGAACAGATCCTTGTGTTTACTTCAATAAAGAAAAGGAGTTAATCGTAGGTGTGTCTCCTTGTAATGTCCAGCAAAGATTTCATCATTCAGGAATTTAAGGATAATATTCCAGCCACATTTAAAATCAAGGACTTGAGAGAAATACATCACCTTCTTTCAATTAGGATAAGTAGAAAGGAAGATATCTGTGTGACTCTTGACCAAAGTGTCTATGCTAGTGAGCTCTTGGAAACAACTAATATGCAAAATGCTAAAGGAGCATCAGCACCATTAGCTCCAGCTATGAAATATGCAACAGCCAGTAAGGATAACATGCTGAATTCTGAAGGAACATTAAAATATAGGCAGGCTGTTGGAGGACTCTTGTACCTAGCAGGAGGAACAAGGCCAGATTTAGCTTTTGCTACTACTTACATGAGCCAATTCAATAATTGCCCAAACAAGGAACGTTGGGCTGGCGTACAACATATCCTTTGTTACCTAAAACAGACCTACTTTCCGACAACAAACCGACTTAAACAGACCGACTTAAAGCCGACTTTCCAAAAGACTGGAAAGGATTTGGAAGTGTTCTACGTCTCTGATTGGACTGGTGATTAGATTGATAGATGATCATTTAGTGGCTATGTGGTACTACTAGCAGGTGGAGCTGTCTCATGGAGCAGTCAGAAACAAAAGACGACTGCATTCAACAGTTGAAGCTGAGTACTTCTCAATGTGCCACGCAGCCAAGGAAGTACTGTGGTTTCAAAAATTTTTAAAGGAAATTGTGGGAGAACATTTTTTAAACTTTCCACAAAGCTTATTTGTTGATAATCAGGGTGTCATTTCTTTGGCAAAAAACCATGTCACTTCAGAACGTAACAAACATATTGAACTCGGGCATTTTTTCTAGAGAGAGAAGGTTGAAGAGAATTTGTTGAACTTTTCCTATGTGCCTTCCAGTTCAAACGCAGCAGACATGTTGACAAAGAGTGGGCAAAAGAAAGCCTTGCTCAATCAAAGGTTCCGTGTAGGACTGAGGGAAATTTAATCAAGGAGGAGTGCTGCAAATAACTTTTAATTTATGATTATATTTCCCATTTGTAATTTGAAACATATGTAGCAACACGTTTTTTATCTTTCTCTTGGCAACGTTTTTTTCAGTTGTTGTCTCTGGTTTACTTTAACATTTTTACCATCTAGAATTTACTGTGCTTATAATCATTTTGTATTTTCAATATATGTTAATCCAAATGAATTGAATTGAATCCAATGAATATTTATTTGTCTCGATTCCTAACGTTAGACTTCATTATTTCTCCATGCAACTGCGGTGCCGAACACCAGGGTGCCTAGGTTCTAAGAACCATACCCCACATCGAACAGGTAAGTATAGTTACGAATATTGTGAATTGTAGGACTTCATTATGTTGCACTGATACATAAATAAACGAAAAACAGTACGTTTTTGTAGTTCACTGCTAGGGGATGCTAGTAAACATCTTGTGTTGATTGTATTTCTGCCAAAGTTTTGAAACATCTTCCTATCAATGCTATCACTTGTTTTACTAAGATTTTCAACTCTGTCATCACATTCTCTTATTTTCCTAATATATAGAAACATGCCATCATTGTCATCTTCCCCAAAACGCATTAAACCTGAACATTTCCGTAGAAGTAGCGCCAAAGTAGCCTCCTCAGCCAATTTTCTAAAATAACTGAAAAAATTATTCTATATCATCAAGTTATTCCACAGAGCTCCTACATTTCAGAAGAACAGTTTGGCTTCCGTCATCTTCATAGTACTAATCACCAGCTGTTTCGTGTCATCAACTATATTACTGATGGTTTCAATTCTAAGTTCCCAACCGGAGCCATTTTCCTAGATATTGCGAAAGCTTTTGAAAGCGTCTGTCACCGGGAACTTATTTACAAACTTATCAAGTTGAACTTTCCCGATCATTGTATAAGGCCCATATCACACGGCGTTTGTTTCTCACGAACAACTGTTTCGGACAACTTTTCACCCTGGTTTACTATTGAAAGAAAGACGCGCGATTTTTTCCTTCCGTTCGGAAAAATTGCAGTTTGTTCGTTTTCAACCAATCAGCTATCAGCTTCGAATCCCTCCTCCCGTTAAAAGTAGCTAATTTTGGTAACCTTCGTATTTTTGGTAGAGAACCAGTTTCCCCTTTATATGTTAACCCCAAAGTGATGTTTGGTGATTGGCTATTGTATATCATGTGAAAAAGCAGAAAACTTGTTCCAAACAGTTGTCCTTCCGAAACAAACATTCGTATGATAGCAGTCTAAGACTTATTACTTCCTATCTCCAAGAGAGAAACTTTGCAGTGAAAATTGGCAATTCTGTTTCTACCACGAGAAACATTTTCGCTGGAGTGCCCCAAGGATCAGTACTTTCTCCACATTTATATAACATTTACACTTGCGACATAACTAAAGATCCAGAAATTACCATAGCTCTTTTCGGAGATGATACTGCAGTTATGACCCAAGCATCTACAGTTACTGCTGTCCAGCTCCTTCTTCAACATTACCTCAATCATCTAGAAAAATGGCTCACTTCTTGGAGGATTGCAGTTAATACTGAAAAATCAAAAGGACTTATTTTTCGTAAAGGACAAACAGATTTCACTCCACCAAGACCTCTTCTATTTGATGTAGAAATTTTCTGGGTTGACGAATTCAAATATCTAGGAGTCATTCTGGATAAAAAATTGACCTTTTCAGAAACGTCTCCTGGAAACTGTAAAAAAAAATTAATATCATGCTTGCAACTATGCACTCACTTCTTGGCACAAGTCATATGCCCCTTTCAAATAAACGCATCTTATATAAATCTATAGTTCGACTTCTGTCTGGGGCCACGCTGCCAAAACTCATCTTCTACACATCCAAGTTCTTCAAAACAAAGCCCTGAGAGAGATTATCAGCGCGCCATGGTTCATTCCAAATTCATATATCCACTGCGATCTGAAAGTAGACACAATCCAAGATATATTCAATAACTTTCCAGAAATTTCTTCTATTCTGTTCTCACTCATCCTAACAATTGCATCAGCTCTCTTAGATGTTATCCATTTCCCAGAGAAAACACAAATATCCATCTGACATTCTCCATCCTTAACATCTGTTACCCATACTTGACTCTTCAGTTCACTGATTTGGATCTTCTACCAGCAACTAACCTTATTCGTCGACTGATGGCGGCCACTTGATTTATACTTTCATCCTTTTGTCCATACTAATTATTTTGTTCTACCGATGCTCTTCACCAGAGGCAAAGTAAAAGGAAGCAATGCTTTCTGAAACTCTAATTCACTATGAAAAGAGAGTAAATATTTTTTAATTTATATATATATATGAATGCATAGTAATATAGTGGTCTGTCAGAGCACTATATTACTATATACTGCAAAAATGATCGGTTAAAAATTACTGTATTATTGAGTAAGAAAATTTCGAGAATTATAAAAAAGCAAAAGTAAAAGACTACAATAATCATATAAAAGTAAGTTTTATCTTAAACTAGCCGCTGCGCGGCCAGCCTTCGTCTGGCTTTTAAGTGTACCGGAAAAATGCCTAAAGAGAACACCAAACATTAAATTTGAAAACTGTGCAGAATTTTACTCTGCAGAACAATTTTATCAAAAAAGAAACAAACAACAACGGAAAAAAAATTCAGTTAAAAATGCATTACATATAAAAAACATACAATGAAATAAGCAATATCCCTTAATACAAATATTAATTATCCTAATAAATAAATTTAACTTCCTGCTGTCGCTAGACAAACGTCCAGTATCCAAGAGAAACATTAAATTTAAAAACTGCGCAGAATTATCGCCCTCATTTTTCCGGGTGGCAATAATGCTGATATCAGCAACAATGGCTGCGTGCATTGCTGTTCATATAATGAGAGAAAATCATCAATTTCATACTATTTCATAAAAAAAAAAAACTGAAAGGTTTCAGATTTTAATTACGTCCAAAGGGGCGTTTTTTTTTACATTTTGTGTGTTACCTTTATTTATTAAATACCATGTTCTTCACACTTAAACCATAAAATTGATTTCAAGAGCAATATCGCAAACTAATTTTAAATTGAGCATATCTTTAGAAATTTCGGTACACATTCTCACGCGCTGGAGATAAAAATGTTTTTCTGTACAACGTTGGTATTGCTGGCTTTGAAATCTTTGAGTTTGTTAATGAAAAATTCGTTAAAGGTTTAGAGAATATTGTTACGAATTTCACATTTATTTGGTTATTTATTTATAATTGTAATTAAAATTCCTTGTTATTTTCCCGTGCAACGCAGACGATTTTTGAAGAGAAAGCTACGTCAAAAAAAAAAAAAATAACCAACAAAGAAACATAAGGACTAAATTGAAGAGTGATACGCCGTTTTTTGTGAAACAACGCAAAACGCCCAATTTACCGTTGCAAAAAGAAACAACTTTTTAATTTCTTAAACTTCTCAGTCCCTTAAAAACAGTAACATAAGAAATGCGATGAAGAACTGTTGCCAAACCGAAATTTTTAAAAGAATAAAACTATTCAAAATGATGCAATTTTATCAAAAATCTATCAACAACAAAAAGAAAGGAAAATTGTTGCGAAAACTACATTTTAAAATATCCGAGATGTGAGAAGTGTATTCGGAAGCTTCATTTAAAGAATTTTAAAAATGTGAAAAAAAAATAAAAATACAAAATATTATTATTTTTCCAAAATTCCTTTTTTAAAAGGCGTCGAAAGGATTAAAGTACAAAAATCAAAGGAAAATAAACAGCACATTTTTTAAAATAAGTTTTTTTTAAAAAAAATTCTGCTGAAAAGGTGTTAAGCTCACCTTCCTAAATAAATTCGTATTTAATCGATTTATTGAAATACAAAATTTATTTTAAGTTCGTAAAATAGCTAAGTATCTACGCTTCACGACGATGTAAAAAAGAAATGTATAGAGTGAAATCTCGCTTTCCTGTAGCCCATTATGTCTAGCGATTTGGTCACAAAACATAAAATTAAAAAATTCTAATTCGAATTTCGAAAAAATCGCTTCGAGGTGCACTGGCTCTTGTGTAGATACACCTATGTACCAAATTTCGTGGCCCTGGGTCAATTAGCTTACTCGCAACCCGAACGAAACACACACACACGCACACGCACACACACGCACACACGCACGCACACACGCACAAGCGCACGCACGCACGCACGCACAGTCTTTGTTTTATTATATGTAGAGATTAGAAATCGAGACGAAAGAAAAAAAAAGATTGAAAAAGAAAGGGAAAAAAAAAATCTGAAAGGTTTCAAATTTTAAATTACGTCCAAAGGGACGTTTATTTAACATTTTGTGTGTTACCTTTATTTGTTAAATACCATGTTCTTCGCACTTAAACCATAAAATTCAGTTCAACAGCAATATCGCAAAATAATTTTAAATTGAGCATATCTTTAGAAATTTCGGTACACGCTCTCACGCGCTGGAGATAAAAATGTTTTTCTGTACAACGTTGGTATTGCTGGCTTTGAAATCTTTGAGTTTGTTAATGAAAAATTCGTTAATAAATAGAGAATAAATAGAGAATATTGTTACGAATTTCACATTTATTTGGCTATTTATTTAGAACTGTAATTAGAATTAATGCCCATATTCGCAGTAGGATTACGTCATTCAAAATTCGATGGCTCTAGGTTTTATCACAATGCAAGAAACATGCATACATTTATGCAGATTTTTCATTTTTTAAAATTTAATGCAGAGCGATAACATTTAGTGGCAACAATTTGAAAAGTGATACGCCGTTTTTGTATTTCCGACGCAAAATCGCAAAACGAAAGTAATAGTCCTTCGGGACTAAATCCCTTTGGACTAAAAAAAAAAAGGAAAAGAAAATGATTCTATCCCATTCATGGATGGTCCCAGTTACAAAATTTATAGTATCAAAAATATATTTAATTAGCCAACCGCCACGGGTTTCGATATGAAAGCCTAAATTTCTCAAAACAACTATCAGATAAATGCATTTTCCTAATTTTAAGGCCAAAATGCCCGGGTACTTTATACTGTGATCTGGCGAGAAATATAAGTGCAATTACCATCCGTTTATCGTAATCATTGTAGTTTAATTCCTGGAAACGCTCATCTTGTATTGGTAAAAGTGAAGAACTTCTTGCAAGATTTGTCATACCGTTGATATCCAGTTGTGGAGCTGTTTCCAGGCTACTTGTACTACCAGCAAAGTTCTCAAGGGTGCTGTCATCAACTGCAGTCACTACATCAGTAAGTGTCTGTTCTGACACGGTTTTCGCCTTCTACCAAACCGAACTTCTAAGCATCATGCTTCTTCAAACTTCTGAATCCTGACTTTCAATGCATAATTGATAGGACCCACAAGCGACTGAGCGGTAAAGTCGCTAAACCCTGGCTGTTCGATTCGGGTTTCGAATTCCAGGAAACGGGCTGACTGCAGGAGCATTTTCATAAGTTATCCCCATGTTTAATGTGTATACAAGTCAGTTTCTCTCAGAAAGATCTCTACGGAGGCATCCTTGCCCTTAGGCAGATAACTTTCAAGTGCTTTACCATAATTAAACAAATCAAACCAAACTTAATTGATCAAGGACCTTTACGTAGATTGTTAAGACTTCTAAACTCACGAAGAGTGGCGGCTGCGTTCGATTTATGAAGATAAAACAACTTCACAAATGCTGCAAGCGGAGGTAAAGTGAGGAACTGAATTACTCACGTCGCTGTCATTTAAGTAACCGAGCATTTGTATCTTAAAATTTTGCCTGCGTTTTAGGCACATTTGTGCAAATTAGAACAGCGCCTTTTTTCCTTAGCGGGAAACTTAGGAACTATTTTTTCACGTTTTTTTCTTATGCCATCGTTAGTCCCGCTACCAAATTTGGTGGCATTCCCGCGTATTTCCGAACCCTACCCCACTGTTCGAATTTTCGACGTCACGAAAATATTGACTAGTTTCACTTGGCAAATGGCATGCCCTACTCTGCCGACTACTATTGCGTGCTTTCGAAAGAAATGCGGAGGTGATTGTGTGTTTTAACAGCTAATTGCGAAATTTTCCCAATTTAAATTATTCTGAGTGGAAATTTATTCATAATCTTTAGTAAATATTTATTGTTTATCGGCATAACTGATGATGTACCGTATTGAATTACTGTATTTGAAGAAAAAGAAGAACTATCTCTGCTGAAGTGTACATAAACAATATGAAAAATGAATGTGATATGAAGCAGTGAATGTGATGCATTTATCATAAAATTGAGCGACGCCAGTAAAACAAACTGGATTGTTTGAAAGGCTTATCCAGATCCGAAATCACTATAGAAAAAACTGGGTATGGCAACATAGCAATTTTAATTTTAAAAAAGAACTTGTAGAAAACTTCAAATAAGGAATAAGAATTGCAGTGCATCTTAATTACGAAGTATTCTGCAGATTTCTGTCTAAATGAAGGTTAACAAATATTTTAATGCTTCTTTTAGTGTATATATTTCAAAATTGTTAAAATAACTCTCGCAGTTGTTTGATTGCTTAAAAAATAGTAAAGTTCATCTATAAAGATATGCAAGGAACTTCATAATTATCAAAATACTTAACAGCTTTGATTAAAAATTGAAATTTGCTAAATTGCTTAACTTTATAACATTAAATATCTTCGCAATTTCATTATTATGTTCTGTTTGGTAATAGCTTCACTACTTTTATTCATTTGTCATGCATGATAACATTTTCTGATTTATTTAACATAATTATCAGGATTACTAAATATGTTGAGAATTTCCATACATGCTTGTGCAGTGTAATTGCATACCTGTGTAAGTGCACTTCATGAAGGAAAAAGAAATACAATCTCGTAATAAGTATTTTTTTGTTTCCCAATTACTGTGTTTAGCTGTAAAAATGAGTTCATTTCAAGTATGTGCCTGTGCATTTTTGATGATGTAAATACTGAAATGTGTGTACAGTAAAACTCAATAAAAAATATCCAGAAAGCTCTTTAAATTTTGGATAGTCGAGCATATAAAAAGTAAACACTGTAGAAATGTAAGTGAATGGAGGAACAAACTACTAGTCTAAAATCGTAAAAACATTTCATCTTATTTCTATCAGCTTGACTATCAAAAGTCAATATTTAATATTACGCAAGGTTTTGAAAAAAAAACACATTTGCTGCTGATCTTTGGAATATGGTAACGGGTTATTTTTGCAATGATTGTCACGGGGATTAAGATTGCAAGTTGGGAGTTCAAATATGAACAGTAGTAATCTGAAAATTTGAAGTAGTAATTCTATATTCAACAATCTCTGACAAATAACTTTCCATGTTTTAAGTAATTAAAATACATATTTTCAAATATTTGTTATTAATATAATAAAGTACATTTCACAATTTAAATTTTACTTACTTTCATACATTTTTGAGTCCCATTATGAATTTCATACTACTATTTTAAGATTTCATAGCTGCTATTAAGAGAACAGAACAGGATACCTTTTACTCCGACTTCTTTTACAATTTATTTAGTTATTTTAAATATACATATATATTTTATGTAAGAAATAGATTTATGTGCAATGGACCCACCGTAGAGCTATTACATCATGACCACCCTCCATCTATAACAATGGGCTCGCCCTGGAACAAAACCACTGCTCGTGCATGGGTTTTGGAGTATGTAAAACTGCTTGTCTTTCGAAACATAGATTGATTAGCGACATAATGGGAAAAGCAGCTGATTTATCAGACTTTGATAAAGGTCAAATCTTTATTACTCGGTGACTGGGAACATCAATATCAGAAACGAGGTGTTTAGTGGGCTGTTCATATGCAGTTGCTGTGAGTATATATTGAAGGAGTGTATGGATGGTAAAATGAGAAGACATCGGCCAGCAGTGTGTCGTCGACTGCGCATTGATTCCAGAAGAGAGCAGCGATTGCTACTCATTGTTCGCTGTGACCGAACAACTACAACACTGGTGACCCAGATAGTGTTTCTCAACACACTGTGACTTACATTGCTGTGCATGGGCCTACGCAGCCGGAGGCCGAAGCATGTTCCTGCACTGATGCCACGTCATCGCCAGTTGCATCTGCAATGGGCCAAGAATTATCAGAACTGGACATTAGAAGAATGGAAGGAAGTTGCATGATTCGATGAATCATGCTTTCTGGTCCATCACATCGACGGGCGTTTGCTAATACATCAATTTCCAAACGAAACCCTGGTTCCCGGATGCACAGCTGGACGGAGAGAAGCCGGTGGCGAATGGCAGCGTCCGAGATATCCCCTGGACAAAACTATACTTAACCAGCTCAACCACCAAGTCAGAATCCGAACTCGCACACACACAGACAATGACTGGGCCAGGTAGCTGATCACTATGCTTCTCAGTTCACAATAAACAACATATCACAAACACCCACAGATTGCTTGGTTACACAAACACTAACAAATTTTACCCCGCAGCCATGCACAAACAACATTCGTCGGACGTCTTTGAATATATCTCCAAGCTAAAGTGCAGTAAATGTCCTGGAATCGGCAAAATCTCAAATAAGATAATTAAAAAATGGGAATGCACATGATGTTCAAGGTGATCAAAATCGTCAACTGCATCCTACGTATGGAACACTTTCCATCATGCTGGAAAACAGCGATTATATCTCACATACTTAAAGCCCAGCAAACCAGAAAGTGATCCCGGCTCCTACAGGTCTATGAGTCTACTTTCAGCTCTCAGTAAGATTGCGGAGTACGTAATACTCCAGCGACTTCTTAATGCTGAGGATCACAGTGATATATCAGAGTGAATCGCAGAGATATATGGATTCTGTCAGAAACATTCAACTGTCCACCGACTTTACCGGGTGAGGGAGATGATCTCTTCTGGACTGCAAAACAAGGTTATCACACGAGCAATAATTCTAGACGTCGCAAAGGCCTTCGATCGTGTCTAGCTGGAGGACCTCATATACAAGCTAATCACCCTGGGATTCCCAGGTTACATCACAAACATCATTAGTTCCTACTTGACTGATAGACACTTTGTCGTTTATGTCAACCACATTATCTCCAATCCCAGGTCCATAAAGGCCGGGGTCCCAAAAGAGTCTGTTTTGTGTCCCATATGATTTAATATCTACACGAACGACAACTTACATACACCACACACCACCCTAGCAATGTATGCTGATGATACGGCAGTCCTTACACAAAGGGCATCTCATGACTCAGTTATACAAGCACTACAAAACCACATCCATGCACTGGAGTCCTGGCCAAGATCCTGAGAAATTCTAAGCAACGTATCAAAGTCTGATGCAATGCTATTAATCAAGAAAACGCAGTTTGATGCCAACCTTAATGTTAGGATGTATAAATTAAAACATTAACTATAAATACTTATCTCAAGAATTACAAATAAATTTTGCTATTACAAAGCATTTATTTCTGTACTATTATGTTATAACTGTATAATTCTGTAAAAATTCTGTACCATTCTGTACCATGATATCTGTACCATTCTGTAATTATGATTAATAAGCATTTACTACTACTAAGTAATTATAAGTTACTTCTGTACAATTCTGTAAAGATTCTGTACCATTATTTCTGTACAATTCTGTAAAGATTCTGTACCATTATTTCTGTACAATTCTGTAAAGATTCTGTACCATTATTTCTGTACTATGTAATTACAATTGCTAAGCATTTATTTCTGTAACCTATTCGAAATTTTTAAATAAATATTGAAGTGTAATAGGGCGATACCCATTTACTTATAGGAAACATTGGGTGCCCTATTACATTTCAACCTGTACCTGTTAGGATGTATAAATAGGGATGTATAACATCCCTATTTCCTGGACGAAGCAGTCCCGATACCTAGGCGTTATTCTTGATAATTGGCTCACTTGGTTCCCACACATCACAAGTATTCTTGTTAAGTTCCGAGTACGTAAACACACACTCGCCCCCTAATTGTTCGGAGCAGTATTCTATCTATTGACAATAAGTTACTCATTTACAAAATCATTTTGCGTCCCATCCTAACCTACACCTGCCCTCTTTTGGGTTGTGCATGTAAGACTTCCATAAAAAAATCAAAATTGCTCTTAAATTTGTATTAAGGGAAGCGGTGAATTGTCGTTGGTTCATTCGAAACACGGCAGTTCACCGTGAACTCAAGATTCATAAAATTGATGTTTATAAATTGATGTATGGCCAAATTGAAAAAAAAAATCTTTCCGGAAGATCTCGAATGTTCAGAATATCACTATTGTGATACTGACATATGATCCTAATGCTTATGTAAATAAAAAGCGGCCAAAGGCCGTACTCAGATACCTCATATAGCCTAATTACCTCACTACCCATAATTATTCCTTGTAATTACTTTCATCACTTTGCTCTAGTTTTTCTTTTGATTGTTTTGTTCTCGTTGTGCGACTGTAATGACGTCATTATTATATGACAGATTGTATTGTGTTATAATAGTTTTATGTAATTATTAGCATTTCTTACACCCTGCTTTTCACTGGTTATCGCACGCGCTCTGTTTCAAAGATCTTCGTCTAACATGGAACTGTGAGTAGTAGGTATCTCGGTCGGTTTTGTCTTTCATCTCACGATGAGGTTATGATAAACTCTTAACTGTGTCTACGATATGCTATAATTGCTATTCACTAAACTACAAACTTATACGTTGGATAAATACTATGGAACTGATACATATTAGCAAATCGCTTAATTCGCTATACAGGGATAGCGAAGTTTTTCGCGGGCACCCGACACTGCCTCGATGTACCTGAACGGACGTATTATGGTGTGGGCATTGTTTTCATGGAGCACATTAGGACCTATAATCCCCATAGAACAATCCCTGACATCTGTGCGCTGCGTGAATGTCATTGATTCACCCACTCCTGACAACAGTATTGACACTCATGACAACAGACTATGATAAAAAATTAGGCTATCTGGAATTCACTCCACATTCGAAACGGGGTCTTGTACCTGAAGTTCGAGTTGGATGATGGAAAAACTTCTCGATGGCAGCTGATACTTCCAGCATCCCGGAACCGGACGTCCTTAAAGAATTACACATTAGTCCAACAGGAGACCACTGAATAGTGAAGACTTTTTATAGAGTTCAAAAGCTCTCCTACTGGAATAATGCGAAGGCTGAAGTGCAAAAGTTGTGCCGATCATGCGATGCTAGTGTGCATCGGAAAGGACTGAAGAAACACAGCCGAGGAAAGCCGCAACGTTACAATGTAGGAGCACCTTTTGAGAGCATTGCCTCTATCATCCTCAGACCTCTGCCACGAATTGCTGATCACAACAAATACATCCTTGTTGTTATTTATTACTTCATCAAGTGGCTTGAAGCGTAGCCTATTCCTGATCAAGAGAGTGTAACGGTAGCAGAAGTAATAATAGAGCACTGGATTTCCATGTTCGGAGTGCCTCTCAGTTACATTCCGATCAAGGAAGAAATTTTACCTTGGCTGTAATTAAAGAACTCTGTAAGCTACTCGGCAAGGACAAAACTCAAACGACACCTATACATCCTCGGCATGACAGAGAGGTTTAATCGAACCATATTTAACAACCTCTCACTGAAGGTTTTCACAAACCAGCAGGACCGCGATAAAAAGCTATCACTGTTCTTACTGGCCTATCGCAGTGCTGTCCACAACACTACAGGCTATTCACCATCCCACATACTCTTCCGTCGTAATCTTCGTATGTCTTGTGATCTTTTGTTTCTTCGTCCTTCGGATGCGCCTTCATCGCCTGAGGAGTATATTCATCACCAGGCACGATTTGAAGTATTGCCCAATTTTGCATGAATTTGGCGACGGAGATGAAGACTCGATACAACCAAGAGCTGCAGGACATCGATTCAACTAAGGAGACAATGTGTGGTAGTGAAATCCGATTCGGCGGAAATCACTC
>KK117462.1:334-14993 GCA_000611955.2 Stegodyphus mimosarum
TGGCGGTTTGCTTTACATCATCCAACACCGAGGGAGCATACGAGGGAAGAATTTAATTTTGCTTGAATGATAATGTGTGTGTGCAAAATTACACAGAAAAAAAAAAAATAAGGATTTGTACCACTTAGAATTATTTTGTTTTGTCATACTAAAATTTTTTTTCCTTCCGATTTTTCTGGGAAGGGTAAAACTTATTTCAAGAATAAGATGTATAAAAAAAAATGTTGAAGATTGTTGTTCCAGAAAAGTTCGTCTGTATTTTACACAAACACATATTACCTTGTAAGAGTTGGCCTAAGTTTAGAACAGTTAAATTTCGACTATTTAGAATTGCTAGTTTTCAACATGGTCCGTTTGGACCAAAGTAGTTTAACTATCGCAATTCTGGCGGGAAGTATGTAAGGTTTTAGTTAAACTAACCAAGTTTATTTTAATTTAAATCTTTTCTATCTCCTCTCTGCTTCAACTTCCTGTCAGAAGAAGCGCGCGTTTTTAGCTTATGCTAATTTTTGAAGTTCAGCCAAGCACTATTTAAGCCAGAGGTAGAAACCTCTCGGTGTGTGAGAGCTTTGCCTCAGATCACGGTCACGCTGCTCAACGTTCGCCTGACCAGCTAGCAGTTTAAATTTATAAGCCATAGTGCTTACTACGTGATTGCATTGTAAAATAAATTAAAGTGCGGTAGTATTTAGTATACCTTGCTACGCACCCTTTTAGATAGAGGCCAACTTCCGCGAATTGCTCTGCGAAGCAAAGTTTAATTTAAGTTCTATTTTAATTTATTTAAATTTATTTGATTGTTAAGTTCGACCAAAGTGTGGTCTGTTACGTTCTGTATCTCTCCCGAATTGGGAGGTTTGTATTTAATAGTGATTGAATAAAAGAGGATTTCAAATCCCTTCACGTGCAGTTATTCTCCAGCCCAGCAGTTACACCAGAACATAGCGTACCTTCCGCTCCCTGTTCCAGTTCAGGACTGAAAACTTGAGAAGAAACACCCTGGTAAATATTTCACAATTTCTGCAAAGAACACGCACCGAATACTCAGTCCTGATAAGTATACGACTGATGAGACCGTCTTTTCTGTAGAAAAAAAAGGCCCAATGACTCGGTCGTGCATTAGTCCACACCACACATTAACCTTTGGAGAATCTCTTTGTGCCTCACGGTATTCGTGGGGGGTTTCAGATTCCCATATGCGCACATTATGGCGATTAACAATGCCAGAAAGATGAAAGGATGCTTCGTCGGAGAACATTATGCGCTTCAGAAATTCAGCCTCATCTTCTATCCTCCTTAGCATATCTATTGCAAAGGCTATCTTAGGCCTATAATAATAGGCAATAGTTGCCAAAAACAAAAGAGAGAAAAATGCAATAAATAAGCAGATGATATTTAGAAAAGTAAAGATATTTAGACTGGAAAAGGAAATTATCTGAAATTAACCCCACGCGCAGACGATATTTACAAAAGTAAAGATATTCAAACCTGAAAAGGAAAAATAATATTCCATCAATAAATGCCATAAGTTTTTTTTATATCTTCATTATTTTATGAGTTATTAAACATCAAAATGGGTCCGGGACTTTATAAATGCCCTGTATTTTAAATGTGGGATTTACAAGATAAAGCATGCATAGATGGTTTAGCTCAGATCTTCAGTTTACGCGAGCAAACATGACTAGCAAAGTTGAAACCGTTTTGAAGTAAATTCAGAAACTAAGAGAAAATAGTAACGAGGCGCTGCAAAAAGTCCTCTTATAAATTTTGAATTTCAGGCCTATAACCATCTGCGGATTCGATTCTTACCTGAATATCTAGATATATTCTCTGAGAGACTTGGCTTGAAATAATCGGCCAAGCGCCTCATTACTACTTGGGGACCCGGTGTAAGACAGAAAACAATAACATGTCTATGGAAAACTACCTCCGTTTCTCTTTCTCGAAATTAGACATAGCAATCATGCACTGGGATTTACAAGAGTTATAAATAGACTTGTTTGAGTCTACAGATTGGCAATCATGGCCTTTATATTTAGTCACAACGAGTGGAAGCACTTTGTGCGTTTTTTCATGGTGGTAAGACAGATGCCTTTTACAACTGTGAGACAGAAATTTCTGAGCATTTTGTGTTAAACTTATGGAACAACCATAAAGAAATGCTCGAAATACTACAGATTGCGTAAAGTAATGAAGCATTTAACCATCACCCAGTATTTCAATGTTAGAAGCACTTGCAGGCGTTAACAAACGAGTTATCGACAAAGCATGTTCCGAACATTACACATTGCGATTGCCGTTATCAAGAGTGTATGCTAATGAGCATTGTGACACTTACATCAAGCTCGTTGACAAGATTTACTTGCTGCCTTGAGGAAGAAAATATCGGGTCTTCTAAAAAAACATATTGTTGCGTGCGTACGGGTTCGTTATGTACTGAATGCACAAGTCGTAAAAAAGTTAACAAAAATTTATTCTTTCCACAAGAAATAAATCAAAATGCTGAAATATTTCTTCAGAGATATTCCCACAATATCACAATATCTCAAACGTTTAGCAAAAAACTCAGTTCAAAACAGATTTAATAATTCTATCTCACAGCGAAATCGCTACAATCAATCACAGCATTAAGTAAACAAACAGCAGTTCGCTTTTTACAGCTACAACTACCACAGCAACTGAGATGAGGTGTTTCAATTCGGCTTTTATAAGCTTTATAATTACCACTAGAACAATCTCAATTTTTCTAGATTTTTCTGGATGGCAACAGTAATTACGAGATATTTATTTATTAAATATTAAATGCACGCGCTCTTTTATTTTTAGTTTTACGACGTAGCTTTCTCTTTAAAAATCGTCTGCGTTGCACAGGCAATATAAAGCAATTTTAATTGCAATTCTAAATAAATAGCCAAATAAATGTGAAATTCGTCACAATATGTTTGCTTCAGGACAACATTCGTCTACATGGTACTGCTGCGATATTAGCTATCTGTATGAAATCTCTCAACATTAGAATACCCTGAATATGACCTAAGTTTAGAGGTATGTGATTTCTTAAAAATTGTGCAAAACTGAAATAGCAGTTACAAGGGAAGTGTTTTTTTATGAGATGATGTGAAAAGCGGTTTACCTGCGGTGCAATTTTAAGTGGATACCACAAAGCAGTTTAGTTGACGGTTTTCAATCGTTTATGAAACCCTGTGATATTCGTAAATCTATCTGAAAAATTCCAATTTAAAAAAGAAAAAAAATTGCTAGCTTCGTAGAGTCGTCTGGTTCTGAATGAGAGAGTTAATCTCAAAGATTTTGAGTTAGCCTACGTATAAAAATATGCTCCTATTCAAGCTTATTTTCTTGCTTAAATTATCATTTTACACTTTATAATGTTATATTTATTTAGTTTATTCAATAAAAGAAGGGTATTGGTGCGCAGAATACATGCTTTATGTATGGTGTACTCTGAAAGTATACACCTAAATTGATTGTTTGGATACTTTCTTAAAATTTTCTCGTTTTGCGCTTGCAGGAAAACTTGTTTTGCAAAAGGAAAGTATCAGATATCAAATGAAACCGAATATAATGCAAAATTTATTTGAAAGGGGAGGCAAGCGTAGAATCCAAACATGCCTTGCGCACAAAATTTTTGTGCTTATTTAATAAAAGAAAGAGAGAAGTTTAAAATTTCACACTGACATGCAGAAAGTCCTTGTCATAAGAGAAGAAATTAATAAAATTTGGCCCCTTTGATGAGTTAATCAGCCTTTTAAATACACTCATGTCCATAAATTAAGGATAATGCAAAATCAGGCAAAGGAAGAGTTAGAAGCAAAACAAATTTGACTTATTTGTAAAGCTTATTTATTAAACTAAAGAGCAAAAAAAGATGCTATATGTTTGATATTATTAAAAAAATTAGCGATTTTTTCTCCTTGGAGCAAATTACAAAAAAAAAACCTATTTACAAAAAAACCAATATTACATGGTTGGTATAATTAGTATAATACATTGTATGTCTCCCAGACGATGCAATACAGTCCATACAACGCCTAGGCATGCTGAGTATCAAATTATCGATCTGATCTTGGGGGATATTACATAACTCAAAAAGCAATGCTGTCCGAAGTTCCGGTAGCACATGTAGGAGGAGGTAGACGGGTTGCAACTCGTCGGCCAAGCATGTCCCACACTTGCTCTACTGGATTCAAGTCCGGTGAGAATGCTGGCCAATCCATATGGGTGATATCTTTCCGATTGAAGGCATTTGCTTACGATGTTTGCACGGTCAGGACAGGCGTTGTCATCCATAAACACAAATTGTGCGCCCATGGCGCCCAGAATCAAACGTACATGTTGTTCCAGAATGACGTCCCGATAGATTTGGCTTGTCATGATTCCAATTTGAACATGCAGGTCAGTTCTGGAACCCAAAATAATTCCACCCTAAACGAGCACTCCTGCACCACCGTAACGGTGTCGTTCAATGATGTTTTCTTGGTGGTAACGGGTACCTGGAGCTCTCCATATAAAAGTCCGGCGAGAATCAGACTGCAACCTAAACCTGGACTCGTCGGAAAACATAACACAAGCCCACTGTTGCGGTGTCCACAATGCATGCTCTCTACCCCAGGTTAACCGCAGGCGACAGTGAGTTGCAGTAAGTGGAACGCATCTGACAGGTCTACGAGCATATAGACCAATCTGCCCTAAGCGTCTGTACACGGTCTGCCTGGAAATTGTCGTACCAGTGGCTGAAGAGAGCTGACGAGACAGGTATGAGGCTGTGCTATGCCTGTTTCTTTTGGCAGTAACTGCCAAATACCGGTCCTCATTCGGCGTTGTAACTCTGGGGCGACCTGTGCTGTAACGCCTACTCACATTACCATCATCTTGGAATCGTTGCCAAAGCCTGGAGATGACACTCTGGGCAATTCCAAGTTCGTCTGATACTTCCAGTTGGGTACGCCCACATTCCAGACGGCCGATAATTCTACCACGTAAAAAATCATCCAAATGCGTCCTTTGTGTCATAACTATTCGGTTATTGCACTGAAATGCTTATAAAGCGCCTGCGAACAATTTTACTTCTTTGCCTGTATTCCTTATATATCACTCTCTTACACTCTCGTCATTGTGACGTACCATCGGTGTCATCTGGTTACTTCCTGAAATTTGTATATGATTCTTGAAGATGTGTGTAGTGATTTTACAGGTGATATATTTATTTTAGAGTTCGATTTCCACGTGACTCTGAATTATCCTTAATTTATGGACATGAGTGTAGCTCAGCTAATTTACCGGAAAGCCTATGTCAGTTAGAGTGATGAAAGCCTGGAACTTACTAAAAGCCGATAACGAAAAACCGAGAACTTTCATCAATAACTTATGAGCTAGTTGTCTAAATTTAAAATTCAAAACATTTAAAGTATTTATTCCATAGTTTTTCACTTCTTTAATTTCTATCAATGGCTTTTTTATTATTTATTTATTTTTATACAAGCGATTTAATTTTGGCAAATAACTCAGAATAATTAGCCTGAAGTGGCGTTAACCCGCAAGGGCTATTAGTCTAGAAAAAGAATTTTGCGTCTGTTCGCTATAAATGTCCATTTCACTTTTAAAATTGTGGCCACCAAATATTATCTCCTTATATTATATTTACAGAAATTAAATAACGAAGATCCTGTATGAATGTACGCATGATTCTCGCCCTGTGAAAAAGCAACGGTACCTAGAGCCATCAAATTTTGAATAACGTAGTCCTCCACCCGAATATTTGCACTTGGAAGCCCGAATTTGGAATTTGGTTTACTATATGTTTCCTATATTGTAAAACTTGAAAAAATTTTTGATTAACAAATTCAGCGATTTCAAAGCCAGCTATACGAAAAAAAAAAAAAAAAAAACGCGAGAGTGTAAATCGAAAATTCTAAAGATACGCTGTTTTAAAAATTTTTTAGCCTAAACCGCATTAGCCGAAATGGTCTCGTAATGCGTACACGACGTATGTAAATGAAAAACATGCCCTGAACATAAAATCTGAACGCTACTATATTTCTTTCTTTTTCCTGCTATTTGAATAACAGAGACCCGGCCTAGATTATGCTTTAAATTTTTTGGAAGTCTTTTTTACACACGTTTTGGTTTGTTTTCCAAAAATAGTATGGGTGAATTAATTAAATTTTAAACTCATTTTGTGTACATCTATTACATCTCTTAACATCCTAGGTATTATTTTTTGCCAAATTTTCCAACTTGTTCAATTTCTACGTTTTTCCAGCAAGAAGTTATTTTCAGCAGCTTCCGTTTTCTTATTTATTCATATTTATGCCTTTTTACTTCCTTCTACGAAGTAAAAAGGAAGTATTGTAATCGCGAAAAATTTCGGGTATCAAATTTCAATGAAAATATCCATTTTGACCTCTATCGAATGCAATTTAACGACGTTTTTGCGTGACATCTGTACGTAAGGATAGAATAAAAGACTCTTTTTCCCCCAAACAAATTATAAAACTGATTTAAAACGGATTCAGTAGAGTATTTTTTCCTGGCGTCTGTACATACCTATGTACGTATGTATCTCGCATAACTCAAAAACGAATAGCCTCAGAACGTTGAAATTTTGTATGTCGGACCGTTATAACATGTAGATGTGTACCTTCCCTTTTGGTTGCAATTGGCAGCACTAAAAGTATATAAATATATGTATATATATATATATATATATGTATATACTTTTAGTTTCTTTATTCTTATATGTTCGTAAACTGTGCATTTTTTGCTTTAAAAATGATTGAATTATGTTGTTTTTATCTTCCGGTTAAGGGTTTTATGCCTTTAGTCAGCCTGCATGTTATAGTTGTAGAATTATCAACAATTTAAAAGTTTTTAAGTGCGGCTAAGTCTATTTTTTTGCCATAGCAACCATATTTGTTTACATTTGAAACTTAGCAGAATAGTGGATTTGTGGCAAATCTAGAGAAATTAAGCTTCGCATCAACAATGTAACGTCCTCTTTTATTATTGCGAATTAAATTAAGCTTAATGAATTCTGGAATTATCATTTAAGTTATTAAATTATCCCATATAATGACTCAGCATAGCGTTCTGAACAAGTTTCTACGCCTTCAGTGTCTTTTTGCCGAGACAGACCAAAAGTAAAATTTCAGTTTTGTGCACCGAAAAGTCTGTCTTCTTGTGCGCTGGCCGAATTGCTTGTTTTTGCGTAGAAACTGTAATTTTAATTGCAATTTTTTTTAAAAATTTGTTAACTGTATTTGGTGTTTTATGTCTTTAAAATTTTTATGAAGATATTTTTTATTTTTATTATATTTACCTTGCCGCGAAGTGAATGATACTGAATACTGAATAGTGAACACTGAATTAAGTGAATGAAAAATACATCTCTAATGAAATTCGAGGAAATAAGTGTTTCATTATTAGCAGAAAATCCTGTCCGCAGTCTGTTTCGGACAGAGGAGAATGTTTACGAGTAGTTCATCCGCATTAGGTAAGCCGCGCTGAATCATGTGTGAAAGTTTTTTTTTTATTTGTTTAATATATTTTATATATTGTTTTAGATTTGTTATAATATTTGAATAGAACGTGTGGCAACGATTAGATAAATATTCAGATGCTACATTTTTTTTTCTTTTTTTTTGCATTCTGAGTTATAAAATGAATGAGATGTAATGCCGTTAAGTGAACCTAGCGCCAGAGTATCGCTATTTTAAACAAATATAGTGTATTTAAAAAAATTATATAATTTAATATTCCATACATGGAAGTCCCGTTCAGAGACCTCTTGGTTATGGGTCGAGCATGCTGAACACTACACCACGAAGGCATGCGAAGTAGGTGGGTTAAATACCTTATATGCTTCCCCTTTTAAAGGGCGACTGGAGTTTTGGAGACCCATTCGCCAAATCCCGGTGGTGGAGAATCATCATCCATCACCTTTTTTTTTAGTGCGGGCGCCAGTTGTAGAGAAATTAGGTTATTTCGAAGCAGGAATCGTGAAAAATGAGCAACACCTTCGCCGAGAATCGAACCACGGATCTTTCGGTTACGCGTCGAGCGTACTGACCACTACACCACGAAGGCATGCGAAGAAGGCGGGAGAAATACCTTATAATGTGGTGTACACATCAGAGTTTTTAAATTTTAAGTAAAAAATTTAAATTTTTAATAATAAATAATTGAAATTTTATTAGTCCAAAGGGATTTAGTCCCGAAGGACTATTACTTTCGTTTTGCGATTTTGCGTCGAATCACTCTGAATGCCCGTTTCACTTTTCAAATTGTTGCCACTAAATGTTATCGCTCTGCATTAAATTTTAAAAAATGAAAAATCTGCATAAATGTATGCATGTTTCTCGCATTGTGATAAAACCTAGAGCCATCGAATTTTGAATGACGTAATCCTACTGCGAATATGGGCATCTGGAAGCCCTAATTTTGAATTTGAAATTTGCTTTATTATCGATTTTATGTTTTGTAACATTTCAACGAATTTCTGATTAACAAACTAAATGATTTCAAAGCGAGCAATGGCAACACTGTACGGAAAAAGAAAAACATTTTTATCTCCAGCGCACGAGACTTACGGAAATTCTAAAGATATGTTCATTTTAAAATGATTTTGCGATATTGATTTTGAACTGAATTTTATGGTTTGAGTACGTAGTACATGATATTTAATAAAAAAAGGTAGCACACGAAACGTTAAAAAAACGCGCCTTTGGACGTAATTTAAAATCTGAAATCTTTCAGATTTTTTTTTTTTTATTTTTTCTTTTAAATTTCAAGGAGGATCATATTTTGTGGAAGTTCATTTAGCAGTTTTTAGAATTTTTTTCCAAATTGATAAAGAATTATTTCTTTGAATTTCAGGCACTTCGGGTTTATGCATTTAAAATATTAAAGGAATAGGTTGAATAATTTAAATTTTACCATTATTAATGGGAAACAATCTTTATTAAACTTCTTAACTATCTTGAGAATACCTTCTATTTTGATTTCCTGTATCCTGCAAAAAAGTTTTTGCGGTAACTCTCTTTATCATTTTGGAACGTTACGTAATTACGTTTAAGGCTTTGTCCTTCATTTACAACTTATTTATATTTTTCACAGGCATCTTGTTTTTCGTCTCTATTAATTAATATATTACACTAAATAGGAATATAAATAAGAATTTTAAAAAAGTATAACCTAATACCTTAAAGATTGCAAAGAATACCGGAAGATAATTTTCTGACTGGGAAAAAACTGTTAGGATCTAAAGATTAATTACGTTTAGCGATTTTGTTATAGTTAACCACTGGTTTTCCTTCAGTTTCCCTCTCATCAACCTCGAACAATATTTTAATAAAAATAGTACACAAAGTTTCTTAATTATTTAATTAGGGCACCAAGACGAAAGCAGACAACTAGGTATCAAGGATTGTAAGCCTAATCGCCTACAGCCAAACGTATCAGAATAGCCATGCTATTTATGGAAAACCAAAGTCATAAATAGATTCTCAAAATACGGGAGTACAAAATGGTTAAGCTCAAGTTCCATTCAATATTTCACTTACATTCAATTTTAGTCAATTAAATGTGGCAAAAAATTGATCGTAATGGATCAGAAATCAATAACGCGAACAAACAAACAAACAGACATTCTTCCTTATATATATATATATAATATAGATTTTGTAAAACTTACAAATTTTTGAATAACAAACTCTACGATTTGAAAGCGAGCAGTGGCAACACGTTCCGAAATAAAGCATTTTTTTTGTCTCCAACGAGCGAGACCGTTGCCACTCGAAAAAATGAGTGTGAAATTAATATTTTCAGAGTTTTTAATTAATATTTTGGTTGGTTAAAATCGTAAGAAGGTGGAAATAGTCGAAATGACTTTCGACGAATTTTTGGAATCGGGAATGATGTATTTAATGTTTCCCAATGCTATTTTTATTTTGTCGTAAAACTTAGGAATTTTTTTATTAACAAACTGTAGGATTTGAAACCGAGCAGTGGCAACAACTTTACCATTTATTTTATGTTTCCTGTTATTTTCAGATTACTTTGTGCTTTGGTAGATAGAAGTAAATTTTATGTTCTTATCACTTTTAGTTACATACCTCATCCAGGGTCAGTTTTGTGCAATAGACCCTTAAATTTAAAGATGTATGGATATTTGGAGACCTGATTTGATTATATTTGTCTGCCATTCTATACTACGCATATTTAACAGCTATTGTCCATGGGAAGTCATTACTTGTATTCATAAATTGTCATATGTTATTATCGTGTTCTCTTTCCGTAAGCACTAAATCGGCGCCAATTTATTTTTTGATAAAACTGTAAAGTAATAATTATTATTCGTGTGTTATGCGTGTTTCCTTTCCGTGAATATTAATTTACCGTAAACTTACTTTTGAACAAAACTGAAAATAATAATTTTCATTCGTGTGTTCTTATCCGCGTTTTTTTTTCGAACAAAATTAAACAGACGTGAATTTAAATTTTAATAAAACTAAAAGTAGTAATGTTTATACATGCATTTCCTTCATGCGAACATCAAATTGCCGTTAATTTATTTTTTAATAAAAGAAGAAGGTAATAACTCTTATGCATGTCATTTTCCAAAAACTTTGCATGTCCAGAAATGTTGAAAAAACTTCCTTAAAGACGTTTTTATTGTTGTTGTTGTTGTTGCTTATTTCTCCTGATCTGCAGAAATTTGGTAAGGTTCAAAAAAGTCGATCACCCTCAAAAGTGTTGTCAGCAATAAAAAGTTTCTGCAGAAGTTAACTCAGTCAAGGCCGAAGTTAATTAGAAGATAGCCAAGTAAGGTTGGGCTAGAGGATCATATTCAATGAAATCTTTGGACAAAAAAAACAAGGAGTTTATGTAACAGCTCCTAAACTACAGCAAATTGTTCCAGCTTTTCTGAATTAAACAATAAGGAAACGCCAGACTGAGAGACACAATCCTGGGGATAGGATTCTCCAACACTTTATAATTTCGGTCTTTCCTGGAGAAGTCCTAAATTTATCATTTTACTCCCAGTTTCATTACACAATAGCTATAAATAAGAAATATCTTTTAGTGCCATCCGTACAAACTTTCACTTCTGCAGAAATAGATTCCACCTGAATTCTACCACCACGCGACTCCAGGTATCATGAGAATTTTTTGCTTGTTGTGAGATTAATTCAGAATGAATTTGAAACATCCTCTGGATGGGCGAAACTCATTTTTATTCGGACGATTCAGTCAGTGTGTACTCAGAATTTGGGATACACAACATCCACGTTCGATCCTAGACGTTACGTTGCAATCCCCAATGACAATGATACTAAGTTCCAAAAAAGTGACAATATGGATTTATTGCAAAATTTATTCTAGGGTCATGCTTCTGTAATGAATGACAATTTGACAACGACATGTCGTCTCCAAAGACGGTGTAGATGGGAGACGAATATCCTCTACGCATTTAACGGAAGAAAATGACAATTTTGTTACGTGTGGCCTTCGAGATCTTGAAACCTGAATCTATGGTATTTGGATTTGGGGGGAATTGAATTTGACGAGCATATATTACCTGATCTTGAAGTGAACATTTCGCTACACATGCATAATATATCCAGATGCCCATTTCTTTCAACAATGTAGCATGCCGTCTTGAGATTGGTGGAGAATCACCATCCACCACAGAATCCACCATCCTGCAGAAGTTCGGACGCCACAGTAGAGCCATTAGGATTTATTTGGAAGCAGGAGACATGAATAATGAGCAACGCTTTCGCCGGGACTCGAACCATGGACCTCTGGAATACACGTCGAGCATGCTGACCACTACACCAGGAAGGCATGCGAAGAAGGCGGGAGAAATACCTTATAGATCTGCCACTCTCTCTTACCGATCTACATTCTGCGGTACACGTCAGAGAATTTTGTATTAGCTATAAAATATATCGACAATAGAGGATTTCGAGCATTAGATCTAATGTACAACTTATCATACCATCCAAGAGATCTCAGTAACATTTCCGCTTTCCCCTTGACCTCAGGAAATAACTTATTTTCGGGCTTTCACTGGACGCACACATAGCCTTCTGTAATGTGATATCTAGCATTACTTTTTACTCATGTCATTGGAAAAAGCAAGAACTTTTGAATTTCACGAACCATTTCACGAACTTTTGAATTTTTGCATTTGTTCCTCTTTTTCGTGTTGTAAATTTGTATTTTGGTTTGCATCTCCTTTTCGGTTATATTTTTTTCTTTGTACTACGGCCTTTCGCTCACAGGTTTTCTGCATTTAAAGCAAAAATCTAATGTATATACCACACGACTTCCTAATACGGAATATTAAATTATACGTATTTTGCATTTCATTTAAACTTATTGGATTACATTAAATCTACTTCATCGATAGCGCATAAATCCCAATAGAATAAATTCAGTCTTTAAAATTCACTATATTTGTTTACCACAGCAACACTCTGGCGCTAACTTCCCTTAACAGCATTACATCTCATTCATTTTATAACTCATCAGAATGCACAAAAATTATGTATATCATTTGGAGAGGGAATTGCCTAATCGTTGCCACATGTTTTATTCAAATACTACAATAAATTTAAAACGACGTGTAAAAGAAATTAAACAAACACACCCGCTCCCCCTCGAAAAAAACAGTTTTTCACAGATGATTCAATATTTCTCATTCATTAATTCAGTTCTCACTTCGCGAAAAGGCAAAAATACATAAAAATTCAAAATATCTATATTAAAAATTACGAAGCAAATCTTAAACACTTATTTCCTCGAATAAATTTCAGAATAGATTAAGCATGATTTAATTCGCTGTAATAAAGGAAGGCGTTATGTTTGTTCTTGCGAAGCTTAAATTCTCTAGATTTGCCACAAATCTAATATTTTCCCAAGTTTCAAATGTAAACAAATATGTCCACCATGAGAAAAATGATTAGGCTTAGCCGCACTTAAACAACTATTAAATTGTCGATAATTCTACAACTCTTGCATGCAGGTCTATTAAAGGCATAAAAGCCTTAATCGGAAGATAAGAACAACATAATTCAATCATTTTTAAAGCAAAAAATGCACAATTTACCAACATATAAAAGAAACTGAGCTTACTGAGCCGAGTAACAGAGTGGATATACATAAATTTATATACTTTTGGTTAGGCCGATTGCAACCAAAATAGGAAGTGCACATCTACATGTTACAGTAGTCCTATATACAAAATTTCAACGTTCGAAGGCTACTCGTTTTTGAGTTATGCGAGATACATACATACATAGGTACGTACGTACGCATAGACCCCACGAAAAAAATTTCTTCAGAATCCATTTCAAATCAGTTTTATAATTTTTTTGGGGAAAAGAATCCTTTATTCTGTTCTTGCATACGAATGTCAATCAAATACATCGTTAAATTGCATTCGATAGTGGTCCAAATAGATATTTTCGTTGAAATATCATACCCGAAATTTTTCGCGATTACAGTACTTGCTTTTTACTTCGTACAAGGAAGTAGAAAAGGTATATTTCTTTTTGTATGGGAATTTTTTATATTTTTTCCTCCTCTTTAACACATTACATAAGCTTATTAAGGTATTGTCAATAACATACTGCGAAAACATATTTACTTATGGAAGATTTGGTGAATATTTTGGCCAAGTTCTGTATACTATAATATTCATTTTTTTGAGATAAGAACAACTCTTTTACAAAGAATTTTTTTAATAATTTATGAAACTTCTTTTTGACGAAAACAAGGAAGATTCATTTGACCTGAGAAAATTCTCAAATCCCCAATGAAGAAACTCTTTTTCTCTTGTTGTAAAGGATGAAGAGACAACCTTGACATCTCTTCCGTCATTGTAATAAAAGGATTACCCTCCTCGCTGACCATGTCATTTATATGTTCCATGTCTTTATCACTAAAGTCTTCATTAAAATGCGTTATTTCATCCATAGCGTAACCATTGTAGGTTAAATTTGGAGTTGGAACGCAAACTGAAAGATTTAAATGAACAACCAATAACTAGAAATTTTCATCACGGCATGTAGGTGTGCTTCTTTCGTTGAAAGCTTGGATCAGCTCTAATATTAAGATAAAACAATTTGCTTAAATAATTGTGATTATTTAGCATTCTCCATTCCCCCCTTATTTTAAATTAGTTATGGGAAAGAGGTACTTAAAACGTTTAAATGCTATATTTCTTTAACTTTATTTTTAATTTATCACAATGAATCTTGGTAAGACATAATATTAAAAAATCTGATGTGTACACCACATAACTTCCATGTACAGAATATTAAATTCTACGCAACTTTCCTGCATTTCATTTAAACATATTGAATTAACTGTTAGCGAATTTTGAATTAAATCTACTTCGTCAATAGCTCAGAAACCACAATAGAATAAACGCACTCTTTAAAATTCACTGTACTTATTAACCATAGCCACACTTCGGCGCTAAGTTCCTTTAATAGCGTTACATCTCATTCATTTTATAACTCAAACTGCACAAAATTGTATCATCTAAGAATTACCACAAGTGCTATTCAAATACTATAATAAATCTAAAACGATTTACCAAAGAAATTAAACAAAAAAAAAAAAAAAAAAA
>KK117462.1:31680-48576 GCA_000611955.2 Stegodyphus mimosarum
TCAGACGCTTGCTGCTTGAGTTTGGATCTCTGAAATACTATCGAGATCAATATTTAATAATCTCTAATTAAGTGGGAAAGTCTTGATTTTCCTTAATCAGGTAAGCAGCGTAAGGCCTGAGAAACCTATCTTCAGCAAGTATCTCGTAGTGAAACAAGTTAAAGTTCATAAGATGTTCACAATTTAACGCACCTTTGAAGAAACTTGCATTAATCTTGCGAATAAATTGATTTAGTGGTTCAATTTTCATATCTTTATGCAATACTTCGTTTCTGACATAATAGTGGGCATTTGTGCTAATCCTAAGAAACTTGTTCTGCACTTTTTGAAGTTTCTCTATATCTTTTTCACTGGCGGTAGCCCAGGCCGAAAATGCTTAAATTTCATATAGAATATAAGCTTAATAATTCAGAAAGTGTATGCCTAATAATTATTGAAAGTTCTAAACAAAGTTTATGTTCGCTTACGCGTCGAAATAAACTATTACGCTACCAGCATATCACGGACTCTAAGAGGCTAATAAAAATACAAACAAACACACAAACAGGTATTCTTTTTTATATAGATAGATTTCGCAAAAGTTACAATTTTTTTATTAACAAACTCTACGATTTGAAAGCGAGATGTAGCAACACTTTTCGAAATAAAGCATTTTTATCTCCAACGCGCGAGGCTGTTGCCACTCGGAAAAATGAGTTCAAAAATTAGTGTTTTTAGATTTTTTAATTAATATTTCGGCTGATTAAAATGAAGAAGGGAACAGTCGAAATAATTTCCCACGGAATCAGGAGGAAAGAATCCGAATAATGTATTTAATGTTTGCAATGCTATTTTTATTTCATTGTAAAGCTTAGAAATTTTTTATTAACAAACTCTACGATTTGAAAGCAAGCTGTGGCAACAGTCTCGAAATAAAGCAAATTTTATCTCCAGTATGCGAGACTGCTGCCACACGGAAAAATAAGGGCGAAAATTAGCGTTTTCAGAGTTTTTAATTAATATATCTGATTTTAACTTTTTTTTTGGGTGGGGGAAGTGGACGTCGACCTTTTTCAGGATCCAGAAAAGAATGGTAGAAAGTTGGTGACGATAGCTATGCTAGTGATTGAGTTAATCGCGAACAAACAGACATTCTTCTTTATATAGTATATATATATATAGATAGATATATGTAATTAATTTTAAAGCTTTATTTTGATTGAAATAAACATGGATTGTACTTTAAGGCAAATAAAAAATAATTTAATTATTTTAATACTGTTGAAAGATGTGTTCTTTGTATTTTGTGTTATAAAAATATGTAACTTATTACTGTAAGTACTGTAATGATATTACTGTAAGTACATTTAACTGTTATTACTGTAAGTATTTATTTACAGCATGTATTGACATGCATTTCTAAGTATATGTAACTGATATTTGCTGCGTTTTTAATTACTTGTGTTTATAATGTATGTTGAATTAAAACACAACAAAATTCCATCACTTGCATTAAAATAGATATGGGCTGCGTCGAAGTATTTAGATTTTATAAATATTGAAATGTGCTGGCAGCTGAAATGTCCGCGTATTTGAAATGCTATTTAGTATTATTACAAAAAAACATATTTTATACGGTTATGTTTCTCGCACTTTCTGTTTTGAGAACATTATTACTTAAGGCACAATTATTTGTAAATTCTTTTCCATTCATGAAAATTTATATACATTATATAAATAACTTCCGCACCATTATTTTTGTCACTGTGAAAGATCTAGAGTTGGGACTTCTAACCCTTTTCTTACATAGACCGTTTTTGAAAAAATGGATTTCTTCATAGACCGCTTGCATTTTTATGTAGAATATAAGGCATACAACATAGTTATAATACAAATGATACATATAATTGCGTATAAACAACTGAAAGATAACAATTAGAATAAGAATATGAAAAGAAATGAGAAAGTTTTGAGAAAAAAATGCCATATTAGATTTATGTTTTATTATTCTTTGAATTATTAATATTTTTACGCCTTTGTAAGAAGTAAAGAAAGTATTGTAATCGCCAAAAATGTCGGGTATCATATTTCAATGAAAATGTCCATTCTGATCTCTTTCGAATCCATTTGAACGATGTTTCTGGGTGACATCTCTACGTACGGACAGAATAAAGTACTCCTTTTCATAAAACGGATTGGAAAATAGATTTAAAATGGATTTAGAGGAGAATTTTTTTCTTGATGTCTGTTCGTACGTATCTCACATAGCTCGAAAACAAGTAGCTTCAGAACGTTGAAATTTTGTAATAACATTCTATAACATGCAGGTGTGAACCTTTCCGTTTTGGTTGCAATCGGTCGCACCAAAAATTTGTAAATCAGGATTTTAAAAAAACTATTACAATTTTACATTTGTTAATAGATTTTGATACTTGCACTTGATTTACTTATGTTCTCAGAATTTAAATGATATTTTAGATTAGTTCGCAGCAATATAAATTATTTATAATTTCTTTTAAACCTATTTCTATAATTAATTTTTAATTTTTTACTTTAAATTACTTTTTACGAATAGAAATTTTGTTAAATTCAAATATCTCTCTCTCTATATATATATAAGTATATATACGGACTCTGTTGCCCGGTTCGGTGAGCTTAATTTTTTTATTTTTATATGTTGGTAAATTGTGCGTTTTTGCTTTAAAAGTGATTGAATTACATTGTTCCGGTTAAGGTTTTTATGTCTTTAGTTAATCTGCATGCAATAGTTGCAGAGTTATCAACAATTTAATAGTTGTTTTAGTGCTATTAAGTCTAACGAAGCCGCCATTTGCTTACATTTGAAACTCAAGGTTAGTTTCTGCACCTTCAGCATCTTTTTACCGAATGAGACCAAAAGCAAACTCTCAGTTCGGTGCACAGAAAATCTACCTTTTTGCCCGCTGACCAAATTGCTTGTTTTGCGTAGAAACTCTAATTTTAATTGCAAAAATTGTTTTTTTAACTGTTTTAACTGTATTGGTGTTTTATGTTTTTCTACGTTTTACAATTTTCAATGAAAATTTTTGAATTTTTATGTATTTTTTCCTTACCGGGACATGAAAGCAGAATTAATTAAATGAGAAATATATCTCTAATGAAATTCGAGGAAAAAAGTTTAAATGAAATGCAGCAAAAAATGTGTATAATTTAAAAGACCGCAGAAGGAAATCATGTGGTGTCAGCATCAATTTTTTTTATTTTACATATATAAACAAGTTTTGAAAAATAAAATCGCAGGTTCTATTTGCACGTAAGTTCGATTTTAATTAATGTGATAGCTGCGCTTGATATACTAATGCAGGTTTTTTAATATTTGACATAAAACTGCTTAATTTAAATCATCTCATTCAGTAAATACTAGTTTTGTTTTCCGTAATAAACTTGTGACTTGATTAAAGCCTGCTTTCACTAGGTAAGAAGTTGAAAAAGTCAATAATGTTGGTTTAGTAACGAATTTTATTTGGGGATATTTCTTTTGAATGACTTTTAAATTCCGAAACTTAACGTACGCATGTGTTTTGAATAAAACTTGGGCTTCTCTTTTAATGCAGTCTACTATTTTTGCGTTATAATATAAGAACAAACAAATCACAATTCAACAGTTCTATGAATCATGTTAGCACGTTCAAATTTTCATTGTTTCGGAAAAGAACATTAAAATTTTCTTTTATGCAAGCTATTGTAAGTAACAGTACTTACAATAACAGTACTTTCTTTTATGCAAGCTATTGTAAGTATATTCTCTAAGAAAATTTTGGGTTCTTCGCATTCTTTTAGTTGACGTTTTCATGTAGTCTTGCGCTTTCCTTTTTTTGTATTGCATTTATTGCATAAAATACAGGGTGTTTATAAAGTCTCGGACCTATTTCGATATTTCATAACTCATAAAATAATGAAGATGTAAACAAACGTATGGCATTTATTGATGGAATAACTTATATATTTTCCTTTTCAGGTTTGAATATCTTCACTTTTGTAAATATCGTCTGCGCGTGAGGTTAATTTCAGATAATTTTATTTTCCAGTCTAAATATCTGTACTTTTCTAAATATCGTCTGCTTATTAATTGCATTTTTCTCTCATTTGTTTTTGACAACTATTGTTTGGCGACTATATCGTGAGGCACAAAGGGATTCCCCAAAGGTTAATGTGTGGTGTGAACTAATGCACGACCGAGTCATTGTGTCTTTCTCTTCTATAGAAAAGACGGTCTCATCAGTTGTATACTTAGACATGCTAGAAAACTTTGTATTTCCACAACTAGAAGAGCTTCAGCCACATGTCTTTTTGCAACAAGATAGTGCACCACCTCATTGGGGTACCATCGTTCGTAGTTCTTTGAATGACCATTTTACAGAAAGATGGATTGTGCAAGGAGGTCCAATTCTTTGGCCACCCAGATCACCTGATATGACGCCGCTGGACCTTTTCCTTTGGGGATTTGTAAAGGATAACGTTTACAGGTGGACCGTGTCGAATATGGATGACCTAAAAGCCAGAATGATAACCGCAATAGCCTCTGTGGATGCCGACATGCCGGTACCTGGCGTGAAATTGAATATCGGCTTGATATTCTTCGTGCGACGAAGGGGGCGCACGTGGAAGTTCATTGACAAGGGTCATGAAGCTTTTTGAGTCTATCTAACCATTTATGTTATTAATTTTAATCTATCTTTATTATTTTATGAATTATTAAACATCAAAATGGGTTCGGGACCTTATAAACACCCTGTATTAATATATTTTAAAAAAGTATTACTGATTTTAAAAATATATTAAGTAATTGTTGCCTATCACTTTTACTTATTTCATGTGATTTCTTTCCTTACTACATGACATAGCTTTAGAACAATTAACTATCATATTAATTAATATTTTTTAAAATTTGACTCCCACATAAGGCTTGGCTGTTTGTGAAACTACTTCCCTTCTTCTTGCTGGGTTAATATCGGTCCCACCGACTGTTTCCCAACATGTCCCACAACGGAGTAATTTGATTGTTAAGGGGGGAGGCAATTCGAAAATGGAATCATCCAGAGTTTAATGGGACAAGGGATATTCAAATTCCCAAATTTTCCTCAAGAATTCGAAATTCTTCGAAATTACATTTTTTATTCCCAAAATATATGATAGAATAATGCAAGTGTTGTACACGTAAAAAAGATTTTAAATTGCGGTGAATTTCAAATATTTTTATAAAGAATTTTCGCCGTAGACATGGACATTTAAATGCTTTTAAAGAGCATTTAAATAGCTGACACATTACGCTTTCTAGAAGCTTTTCGCACATGTCAGCCAACGAATTTGTTTTCTATTTTACTGTAGTAACTGTAATATATATATTATTCTTCCCTTGAATGGCAACAGTAGTTGCTTTCATCTTTGCTTATAAGCGGTGTGACGCAGTTTTTAATTGATTTTATGATTATTTCTTTCAGTCCTTAGTGAAATAAATAAGTTGAGGAGGGAACGTTATTATTGAACAACTGTAGATAGATTGGAGTATAGGAAAGACTATATAAGACTACTATAAGACTACTATAAGACGTATAAGACTACCCTTGACATTTTTAGATGTTCTTCGTATATAAGACGGTTACGGTTTTCAAAAAAACATTTTTTTCTGGAGAAATAGCGTCGTTTTGTAGTTTAAGCTCATACCGTAATTTCAAAAAATTAAAATTTTACGTTATTTGAATATCTTTTTTTGTGTACAACAAAACATTTTACAGAAACCAAAAATGATCTAAAATGTCTATTTGATAATGTACATTTGTATATTCTTTTTTTTAAGAATAAATTAGTTAAAAATTAATTCCACTGAAATAATGATTGAAATAAATGAGATATGAAATGTCGGACTAACAAGTAATTAAATTTATTGTGCTAAAAGTGCTCCAACTTAAGAATACTGGCGCACAAAATCTTAAATTGTGAGTTTATGAATAAAGTCATAAAGTCTCCGATCCTAGTACCTTGAATTTGATTCATGAAATATTTTAATTAATATTTGACGTAAATTACGGTGCCCTTATAGCACGATTTCACGCCAAAGAAAACTGGGCTAACCCTCATGTACGTGTAATTTTAAAATACGGCATTTTTTCTAGCACAGATTAAATCATTAACCTTCGGTCTGTATAATAAATATTTCAGGAACTCGAGCATCATGTTTTTAAATAATTTTTTTTGTTTATTCGGAGAATAATAAACAAAGGCGTTTACAAAAGTGGCTGCGTATTTTATTATCTTAAAAATATTAATACCAGGCATGTTATACTTGCCAAAAAATTTATCTAAGAAAGGTAAATAATTCTGGAGTTTTTTCTAGCACAGGTTAAACTGTTAACCTTCAGCTGGTATTGCAACAATCCCAAGGACAAGAGCGGCACGATTTTTTTAATCAATTTTTTGTTTGCTTGAGGAATGGCATTTCGAAAAAGAGGCTTATTTTGAAATATTGATCCTACGCATGGTCTGTCTGTTAAAAGCTTCTCAAAATAAAGGAGATAATTTTACCAAAAAAGTTTAAAAATAAAAAAGGTAAAGAAAAATCTCAGAGGATTCAAATTTTAACGGTGGACCAGAAGAGTATGTTAAGTTCTTTTCTTACACTCTTGCTGAGCTTACAGTCTACTAATCTGCTGTTAGACTCACTCCTGCTTTTTTGTCTTTTTAGCTTTATTATTAAGCACAATTTTCTTCGTACTTAACAGGGGGGGGGGAAACTTTTCCAGGGTACGGGCTACTTCTAATTTTTTCGAGGTGTTGCGGTCCACCCAATGGCGTAGCTGTGGTGAGTCAAAAAATGTCTACACTATTTGTTATAACTTAATAATACATACGGAATATGTACTTAACCTACCTAACCTTACCTAAAAAACTTACTGTTTCAAAACAGCGTTTAAAGCAAAACGTAAGATACGAACATAATAATAATAGCCACAAATGTAATAATTTCAAATGATGAATTTCTTATCAAACAACTCAAAATACGTTAGAAAGTAAATCATTTTCATCTAAAGTTAGTTCTCGTAGTTATAGCTAGTAGAAGACTTACTCTGCATACTGTTCGCCAATATTGCATATTTCGGTATGTAATTACTAACTGCTAATCTTGCACTGGATTCTAAGCGGTCGTCTGAGAGACGGGAACGATATGTTGTCTTGATTATATTCAGCGTTGGAAATGAAAATTCGCAAAGGTAGCCAGAGCCAAAGAACGATGTTAAATGAAATGCAACTTTTTTAAAAATTAGGATACTTCGCTCATTAGATTCCAGAAATTATTCTTAGGTTCTGAACTACGTGCTTTTAAAATTTTATCATTTTGAAGGAGAAAAACTTAACTTCGTTTTTCTGAAGATATAAAGAGAATGTATAATTTATATTTTCAGTTATCGTGAGCTTTCAATGAAGGAACACTGCGAAAAAAAAAGACAGTTCTATACCTCCCGTTCTACTGGGCCGATTGACGAAATTCAAATTGCGTTTTCCATGTCTCGAAAGCGCGACTTAGGACATATTTTACATTTATATATATCTTTGTTCTAATATAGGTATTTTGACACAAAATGGGACTTTTTCTAAAATAACATACCACTTCTTTTCCATATTTCTATTCTACGACTCAAACTATGCCTAAATATCAAATTTTGTAAAATTTGATGGGGAATTTAAGGAGAAATTCAAAACTTTAACTTGGCAAATTTTTTTTCAGTTTGAGCCCAGAATAATTCACTTGGTGAACTTCTTAAAATATGGCAACCTATTTTCTTTTCCCTTCTCTTAAGCAGGACGGAAAAAAAGTCACATAGTTCCTACCTTTTTACATTGGGGATGAGCGGAAAAAAAAGTTACATCGTTCTTACTTTCAAATAATTTTAACAAAATGGGTAAACCACAGTTTTGTTATTATCGTTTTCAACAAATATGCCAAATTTCAAAACGCGTCAATATATAAATTCACGTATATCTTCGGAAATTTTGAATAAACTATTTTTTTGCAGGTATGCTTAGAAATACATCTACTTTAAGATGACTGTAAAAATTTTATACGTTATAATCCAAAATATTTTTCGAAAAATTTATAAAAGTTATTTAAAAATACAAATTTAAAAAATAAATCATAAAAAAATGGGTAAATTTGATTTGGAATGAACCTAAATTTCGAACTGTGTATTAAGGAATCAAACACGTTTCATAAAAAAAGAGATACTAATAAATACATACCAAACTGAATTAACATTGTGGAGCTAAAATTTTGAAAGCCAAATATTTAAAAACTACTCGTGCGATCTTTATAAAACTTGGAAGTTTGACATAAGTTGAGTCGTAGAATCGAAATATGAAAAAAAAAATAATAAATAAAATCTGAAAGATTTCAGATTTTAAATTACGTCCAAAGGCGCGTTTTTTTAACGTTTCGTCTGCTACCTTTTTTTTATTAAATATCATGTACCACGTACTCAAACCATAAAATTCAGTTCAAAATCAATATCGCAAAATCATTTTAAAATGAACATATCTTTAGAATTTCCGTAAGTCTCGTGCGCTGGAGATAAAAATGTTTTTTTTCCCGTACAGTGTTGCCATTGCTCGCTTTGAAATCATTTAGTTTGTTAATCAGAAATTCGTTGAAATGTTACAAAACATAAAATCGATAATAAAGCAAATTTCAAATTCAAAATTAGGGCTTCCAGATGCCCATATTCGCAGTAGGATTACGTCATTCAAAATTCGATGGCTCTAGGTTTTATCACAATGCGAGAAACATGCATACATTTATGCAGATTTTTCATTTTTTAAAATTTAATGCAGAGCGATAACATTTAGTGGCAACAATTTGAAAAGTGAAACGGGCATTCAGAGTGAATCGACGCAAAATGGCAAAACGAAAGTAATAGTCCTTCGGGACTAAATCCCTTTGGTCTAAAATTAGCATGTCATTTCAGAAAACGTCCGATTTTGTGTCAAAATACCTATATTAGAACAACGCTATATATAAAACTAATACACATCCTAAGTCGCGCTTTCGAGACATGAAAAGCGCAATTTGAATTTTGTCAACCGGCCCAGTAGAACGGGAGAAATAGAAGTGTCCTTTTTTTATTTTTGTGCAATGTACATGTATCGTCTGTACATTCATCGAATCACTTGCTTAAGTAAACACAGATATATCGATTGTGAAAAGCCGCTTCTACAGTCTAGCTAGCTATAGGCGTTATGAACATTGCCACAAATTTATCGCTTCACACCAAATTCGTATTTGTTTGACTAGACTATGAGTTTAGCAACAAAAAGGTGGGTTCCGTTATTTCTAGTTGTAATACCTTTTGGCTTATGCAGTACAAGGTATTGGAACGACGACTGTAGATACTTTAGCACTGATACTAAAGTAAAATTTTATATTTCGCGATTTAATATATCGTAATATTTCAGAAACACACCCGTCAAATTTATCACATGATCCTTGAAAACAGACACCTACTTACCTGGAAAAAGCATCCAGCATAGAGGAAAGTACCTAATAGTAAAAGGTGCGAAGCGTAAAGGATACGGATAATATAATAACTTGTATGGGGTTGTTTTATATTTTCAGACAACTGCTGCCACAGATTTTTGTGTAACTTTCGCGCCGTCATAATACCCTGCGTATGATTTTTTGTACACAAATTTTCTTGAATCCAAATACGAATCATGAAAGATTCTCGAATCTCTTGTAAAAGAATAGTATAAAAAAAGGTGAAAAGGAATTATTTTCAAATTTTATTTGAATTAAAAAGTTTTTAATTCAAATAAAATTTGAAACCTACGTTTAGTGAGAAATAAATTTAATAATTCAATTTACAAAAATTCACCTTTATTTAAGGAGATGCAAATGAAATTTAGTAGATAAAAGTAAAATATTAAATTCTTGTTTCTTGAAATTCATTGGTGCTACATAAATATGTTTGTTTTAGTAGGCCTGTCTTAGGTCTTAGTAAAGGCGGTCACCTCAAAATGTCTTGGTGGTCCACCGGTTGATCGCGATCGACTTAATGCCGGCCCCTGCTATATGCAATTCAGCTGCAAAATTACAAAATTTTAAAAGTAGCATAGCGGCATATGTTCAGAATTTCCGATGTAGTTTTAGGTGTTGCATACATTTTTCCATTTTCCAGTCTTTTCTCAGTTCATCATTTCAATATTCAGCGTTCTCAGCAAGATGGCTTGTAAAACTGTCTTTTTTTCTTATCTTTTTATTATTAACGTTTTGTGTGTTGATTTTATTTATTAAATATTATGTACTTTGCACTTAGATCACAAGCACATAAAATCCAATTCAACAGCAAAATCACAAAATATATAAAAGCAGGGTATCTTTAGAATTTCTGATACAGAGTCTGGCTTGCTGGCGATAATAATGTTTTAATAGTACAGTGTTGCCACTGCTCACTTTCAAATAGTTGCGTTTTTAAAAAAATTCATTGAAGTTTTGCAAAATATGAACTATAAAATTCGAAATTCCGAATTCGGGCTTCCAGGTGCCCATTTTCAGGTGGAGGACTACGTTATTCAAAATTGGATGGCTCTAGGTGCAGTTTTGTTTTCACAGGGCGGAAACATATATACATTTATGCAGATTCTTCATTATTTAATTTCTTTAAATAAAATACAGGGAGATAATATTTGGGGGCAATAATTTAAAAAGTTATACGCCGTTTATAGTGTCCGATGCAAAATGCCTTTTCGGGACTAATAGTCTTTCCGAGCTAGCGCCCATTTGGACTGTAAAGAAAAAAAACGCTCCTTTGGGCCAGCAAATAATTAAATGAGTAAATAACTAGATATTAAAACTAAAAATGAAGAATAAATAAAAAATAATAAAAATTTGAAAGCTTTCAGATTGTGTGTTACGCCCAAAGGGGCGTTTTTTTTTAACGTTTTGTGTGTTACTTTTATTTATTAAATATCATGTTCTTCGCACTTAAACCATAAATTCCATTAAACCATAAAATAAAATTCAATTCAAAAGCAATATTATAAAATAATTTAAAATGAGCATATCTTTAGCATTTCCGATAAGCAGTCTGACGTGCCAGATATAAAAGTGTCCTTTCCCCCCATACAGTGTTGCCATTTTTCGCTTTGAAATCGTTGAGTTTGTTAATCAAATGTTCGTTTAAGGTTTACAAAACATAAAGTAGATAATAAAACAAATTCCAACTCTGGGCTTTTAGATGCCCGTATTCGCGTGGAGGACTACGTTATTCAAAATTGGATGTCTCTAGGTACCATTGTTCTTTCAGAGTGCGAGAAACATACATACATTTATGCAGATTCTTCATTATTTAATTTCTTTAAATATAATGCAGGGCTCGAACATTTGGTGGAAACAATTAGAAAAGCGAAACGCCGTTTATAGTGAAGCAGCGCAAAATGCCAAAACGAAATTAACAGGCCTTCTGAGCAAATTGTCCCTTTGGACTAAAAGATAAGAAACTAAAAATAAATAAATAAATAAAAATAAAAAAATCTGAAAGATTTCAGACTTAATGGTCGTCCAAAAGGATTTGTTAAGGTTTTTTATGCTCTCACTGAGCTCGCAGTCTACCAGTCTGCTCCTACACTCCCGCCATCTAACCCTTTTTTTGCTTTTTTACCTTTATTATTAAGCATCGTTTTCTTCTCACCTATGCCATATACAATTTAACAGCAAAATTTGAAAAATTTAAAAGCTGCGTAATAGCATGGGTTCAGAATTCCCGATTGCAGTATTAAATGTTGGAAGGCATTTTTCTACTTTTTTTTCAGGCTTTTCTCAGTTGATCATATCAATGTTCAATTTTCTAATTTTTATATTTTTTTATTAATAAGTCTCAAGATGCTAACTTTATTTATTAAATATCATGTTCTTCGTACTTACGCCATGTAAAATTCAGTTCATCAACAAAATTACAAAGTATTTAAAAATAGCATAACTTTCAAATTTCCGACAGAGAATTAGGATTACCGAAAGTGGTTGCCGTGCATGTTGTAATATACGCTATATTATTTTTTTAAAAACAGATGCTGTCGCGGCCAGCCGCCTAAGAGTGTTATCAGAAAAAAGAAAGAGGTATATAACGATTTTAATGAGTGTAATAATATAGTGTAATTTCATAAAAATGTTTAATCTTTTTCATTAGGCATCTCATAATTTTAATGCATGTTTATTTCAATAATTCGCATTAATTAATAGAAAACATATTCTTAAGAACTGTGTCTATTGCTTTTAAATCGCTTAGCTTATTACCCATTAACCTTCCAGATTAAATTTGAAATTATCTTAGGCTTTACCGAATGGCAACAGAGTAGTAACTATGTAAAGAAAACCAACCAGATACCCCAGACGCTATGATAAGTCGTGACATCATACAGTGACGTTTCATGACCTCATTTTCATTGCACGGGACGCATATAAGCATTCTGTACCGCGTCACGCGCGTAAGAAAAAATCAGTTCTTGTGATTGGACATACTTTCCAATGACATCATTTTCTCTTGACGTAATGACGTTTAGGCGGAATTCTTACAGTTTTGTTTTTGTTGAATGACGCGCGTGAGTGATACGGAAGATTGAAAATTATCATTTGTTTTGTTTGAATAATAATGCCAGTCGAAAAAATTGACATGCAGCCTTCTGCAGTTGACATCCTGCTTATGGAATAATAAAACTATAAAATCCTTCAAAGATGCTGTTAATATCAGAAGCAATCTCAAATGCTTAGATTCTATAAATAAATGGGTTAATAAATTTAGTACAAAAAACGAAACGCATTGGATTACACGACGATCTCGACTCAGATGTAAAGGTATGTGTGCTAGTAAGTATATTGTTATTGAAATTTTGTTGTATTCTGTCCTTTCATATTGTAGAAAATATTTCCTTTGCCAACTGTCTATGTTATTTCCATGTCTTTCACACTTCTATTATTCTGTTGCCTTAAATGAAGGAAAAAAGCGCATTTAGTATGTTCGCTGAATATGCGTGTATAAGAAAAGAAACTTTCTTGTCTGATAAAAACTAGTTTTATACAAAGGTACAAAAGATATCACACATTAAAAATGAACAGTATTCATAAATTGTATATTTATGGGAAATATTCAATTTATACATAGTTCTCTGTTTCTGTGTTCCAAATCTATTATAGTCTAACTTCAAAAATAAATTTTACTTTTTCAGACTGACTACAAATATCGTGAATTTACTGTATATTATGTTATCTCCTAACGTTTTTGCTGTTTGCGAAAAATGACTTGTCTCATGCTTTCGGAGATTGCATTTACAAAGTATGTATGTATATTCAATAAACATGAAACAATGAATTAATAATCACAAAACTTTTAATACGAAGGCTTTTAAATTAAGAATACGTTTATTAAAAACCTCTGCACCTAATGTTAATACACATTTACGGAGTTAGCTCACTATAAGAAATATTGATTTTTTTCTCTATGAAAAAAAAAAGCACTACATTTTTTACATTAAATTCACCATAACTACAGTGCCGTAATAAGTATAATCGGCAACAGAAATATAACGCACGGCATTAACGGTAATAATCGTTTCGGTACTTCTATCAAAATGTAAACAAACGGTATGGAGGTGTATTTTCGAGCCCAAGCAGTCAAAGCATTCATAAGAGTAGAGAAAATGATGTCATCGAAAGCAGTATCCAATCACAAGGATGGAGTTTTCTCTATGTGCTTGGTGCGGTACAGAATGCTTATATGCGCACGGGACATACAGAGGAGGCTTACACTATTTATTCTAACTTCCTTGAAAACGACTTAGAAGTGGAGCGGTTATTAAGCTTTCATAAATTAAATACGAACATTTCGCACTTTATTGTGCCAATTTTGTGGAGATATAAAGCGGGATCTCTGTTTTGGTATTATTCTTTCATCTGTGCTTTCTTTGTGTGAATCACTTGAGTGTGTGAACAGAGACGAAAGACTCAAGAAGGGTTAAGTACTTTTTATTTCTCAAAATAAGGATCAACACAGTTGACTTCTATCTCAGAGCATACAACAAAGCCTCCGCTTGGGCTTGAACTCAAAGTTATAAGAATTAAAACTTAACTATTGCTTAACTAAAAGATATAGCCGAAGGTATCAGGATTCTAAGTAGTTGGCCCCTAAATCTCAATTAAGTAGGCGAAGCTATCAACGGCCTGAAGTACAGCCGAGCGTAGCCAAAGGCAAACGCGCTAGTCAGAAACTCTGGCTCTTTAACAAAGTCAGTGAAGCATAGACTTAAATACTACTCTTACTGATTTGCCTTAAACGCGTTTCTGAAAATACATTCTGGTAGAAAATTGTAAGCTGAAGCTAGAAGAGATAGGAAAGGTGCACAAACTTATAATAATGGTTATAAAAATAGGATAAACTTTACAAATTTAAGAATGACTTTCATAGAGTACATTATTCATACAGTACATATTCAGAGGTTCCTTTTCCTTATTTTGTAAATTTATTTGCTTCCGCAAATTCTTAAATCTTCAAAATAGATTCAATAATATAAGTTGAAATTTGGAAATGTTTTGCTGAAAGAATTCAAAAAATACACTCTCTTTATTTACAGTTAAAAATTTCTCAGTCATTGGGTCGAACTACGAAATAAAGAAAGAATTATATGCTCTCAAGGTAAATAAATAGCTTAGTCGTAAAATTAAATCAGCAATTCTTTTTTAAATCGATTATAAATTTGAAAAATAACGGAAGGAAGGGTTAATTTACAATTTTTTACACTGTCTTGACATAAGACATTTTAAAAAAGTACATAAATAGGAATTTACTTGCATTTTCACATTAAATTAAACGTATGTGTAAATGTAAGTTGAAAACATTCTGTCTTGAGCGGATTAAAATAGACATCCCATTAGGAATACACTTTAATGAAAAAAATAAACTCAAATTTTGGAAGCGAAATAAAGTCTATTTTTTAAATTCATTTTTTAAAATAATGATGATATAATAACCACCACACTGATAAAGCTAATGAAAAAAATAAATTTGACAGTGGCTACTCTGTAAAATAACCCTCTGTTTTTTTTCAGCACTTTTTATTCTAAACTGTAGTGATTATTTCAGATTAATTTTATTTAATATTTGTGTTTCGAATGCTTTAAGGAATTCGAAGGCTTTTTATGTAATGATATAAGTAAGTGATATAATATTTTCTAATATCAAGATAGAAAACGCAATGATCAAGGTATTTAAAGAAAATTAGAAACTGCATTTGTGCCAAGTCGTAAGTTTGGATGCTAATTCGAAACATTCTGCCATCTCTCGCTAAATGTTTATCTGACTACGAAAAGAAACACGTAGAAAAACTGACTTTATTAATTTAGCTTAATAACATTGATTGTATGTAAATTTCATAGTTTTTTTATTTGATATAGTTCTCTTACAATGTAAAATATTCTCCTGTTGTCAGCTTATCTTAGGAAGTAGCATCTTTAATTAGAAATAAACGTCTAAAGTTTATCATAGGTTGACGAAATTTCAATATTCCGTTTGATCATATATAATAGCATTATGATATTGTTACGGATTTCATATTTATCTGGCTATTTATTTAGAAATGTAATTAAAGTTGGTTTATATTTCCCGTGCAACGCAGACGATTTTTGAGGAGAAAGCTATGTCGGAAAAATAAAAATAAAGGAGCGCGTGCATTTAATGTTTAATAAATAAATATGTCGTAATTATTGTTGCCATCCAGAAAAATCTAGAAAAATCGAGGTTGTTCTAGTGGTAATTAAAAAGCTTATAAAAGCCGAATTGAAAGACCTCATCTCAGTTGTAGTTGTAGCTGTTTTAAACAAACTGTTTGTTTACTTAATGCTGTGATTGTAGCGAATTCGCTGTGAGATAGAATTAATTTCTCTGTTTATGAATTGAGTTTTGCTAAACCTTTGAGATATTGTGATATTGTAAGAATATCTCTGAAGAAATATTTCAGCATTTTGATTTCTTTCTTGTGGAGAGAATAAATGCTTGTTAACTTTTCAACAACTTGTACATTCAATTATAACGAACCCGTACGCACGCAACAATATTTATGGAAAACGTTTAGAAATTTAAAAAAGTTTTATTTTAGACATTTTAATTAATTAATTAATAATAAATAACGGTTATTCTGCCATTTTTATGTGAATCAACATGAAAACACAAACAGTGAAAATATTTTGAAACGATTTTCAATTTTCGTTTTAATATTTTCCTCTCAAAAATGAATTATTTTCTGAGTTGAAAAAGAAAATCTCAGCGAAAAATAATTACTTAGAAAAACTGTACAATTTTTTGAGTTTTAAAACACTTATCTCATCTGTGATTTTTCCTTGTGGTCAGGGAAAGTTTGCTTTTGAAACAATCGTATTTAGCGTATTATTCTGAACCTCATTTCACTGTCCTTGTTGAAACTTTCCAGACGTTTCAAGTATTTTGTGTTGCGTGCAAGTGTCACTTTTTCTAAAAATTTTAATGAACTGTCAATCAGCGAGTTTCTTCAATTGATCTCACGCTCCTTCAGCCTTGCTTTAATAGATATCCTTCCGTTTCTAAATGCTTAGCTTATTTTTTTTTTAACTTTATTTTCAAATCTGAATAAGTCTCAGTTTCGTTTTCTCGAGTGGAATACAGATGGAGTTTAGCGAAGGATTTTTTAATATTTAATTTCAAACTCTAAAACGAATTGTGATATATTATCAGTCATGCGCAGCGCTTGGAAATGGAGTACGTATATTTTAAGGAGTAACTTCCTCACAACAGGGTATTCCTTTAGTACATTCTCTTTAATAAGGCAAGATATTTAGGGAAACCCTCGCATAACAAGACATTCCTGGAA
>KK117462.1:48609-75682 GCA_000611955.2 Stegodyphus mimosarum
CGTTTTGGAAAGAAAGTTACCAAATTGTAATATAATTTAATAACAAGATCTTCCTACAACATAGCTTCGCCACAACTCATTTCAGAAACATACTTGATTAAAATATTGTTACAAATTTTGTATATAGATACATAATTTTAGTGCAATCATTTGTGAAATTGTTGTATTTTGCTGCATACTATATCATGAAAAATCTAAAAGAGACAAGCTATAGTGGAAAAATAAGAATACAGGGGCAAGTGCATTTAACATTAAGTAAATGGATATCTGGATAAATTGGCCACATATTGCCAAGCTGACAGCTGTTTCGGTGACTTCTTAATAGCAGATGTCTACCATTCGCAAAACAGGAACAGGTTGGAAATCTTCTGAAGGAGATGCAAGAAAATGACAACACAGAACCATCCACAAGTCCATGGGCATCTCCTATAGTTCTCGCCCGGGAGAAAGACGGCTTGACACGACGTTTTGTCGACTACCGGAAACAAAATAATGTCACTAAGAAATACAGTTACCCATTTCCTAGGATTGCGAAGCCTTCATGTGGGAGTACCACTTGTTCAGTTTCCGCCACGATCGAAATCTGGGTCTTATATACACTGTATAACAATTTTCCATCATATGTGCTTGGTTTGGTTACCGCATGAGAAGAAATTGGGTAAACTTTGAAATCTTCAAGTTCGTTCTTGGGATCAGCCCAGTTTCCTTTCAAAACAAGCACATACGATGGAAAATCATAATGGAGTATATATAAGACCAAGTTTTCGATCTTGGAGGAAACCAACAAGTGAGACTCCCACATGAAGGCTTCGCAACACAGGTCCGATGGTATGTTAAGAAAATTTATTTTATCAAAACAGACACCTCAAATTTCTGGTTCCTTCCACAGAAATACTCGCGCAGGTGTCCACGGTGTCACACAGTACAATCAGCAGCCACGCCCCAAACCACCAAGAACTCCAAACACAATGCAATGCAAAGCGCATCCAAAGAGAAAGCTAACTCGGATGTATCTCAATTCACGCGGAACTAACAAATCGCAACAACAATAACTAAGCAACTTCAACGCCGTTTCAAATGCGCAGGAACTTAGATTCTGGGGAAAATGCGTACAGGACTGTAGCCACCTGCGAAGCCTTTCATGTAGGAATCCCACTTGTTAGTTTCCGCCGCGGTCAACAACTGGTGTCAGAAGTGAGATTTGTGAATGAATGCCAGTGACACGCCTGCAGGAAAAAGCCATGAAGGAAGAAATGAAGGCCTTGCTAGCCGAGATGAAATCCGGAAAAGAAGAGATAAAAGCCGGACAAGAGGAGATGAAAAGCGTACAAGAACAGCTGAAAGCAATACAATAAATTTGGCGAGAAATAAGCAAAATTCGCCAAAGGTGGCGACCATCTAGCGACAATTTGGTCCGGTCCCTGTACCACTATAATAGGCATTATAATTGATCACTATATTAGCTGTAACCGTAATTCCACCCTAATAACCTTCGTTGTCAAGAGGCAAGGGTTGCCTCTGTTGTTGGCTTAGGCTTTGAGCACCTCATAGGTGACAGTTTAAATTTGCCAGCTCTGTTCCAGTGATTGATTCCGATTTCTTCTCCAGATCCCCAAGGTCAGGAATTCTTCACGCGTAAAAGCCCTCCACGGGGCATCTCTTCTTTTAGTGGATACCTCTGTGTGCGTCGACGTACTGAATTAAAATATATATATATATATATACTTTTATGTTAAGGATTTAATTCACATCAGATGATGCAACACACAGTTAAACTGGTTGGTTTATTTAATTATGGCAGATTAATAAACGGTTAAATTTATAAATGGTTAATGTGCCTAAGGAAAAGGATGCCCTTCTTGAAGAACTTTCTAATTGAAACTTGCTCGTATTCAGTCCACGGAGAAAACCACGAAAACTCTCATGCAGCCAGCTTTCTCCTGGAATCGAATCCAGGTCGAACTACCAGTGTTCAGCGACTTCACTGCTTGGCCACTAGTGGATCCTGAGATAATTATGTGAGTGAAAATACAGCAGTTGTTTGGAACAACTGTATGAGAGAAGTATGTTGTTTGTTTTTGATTAGAGACTTAAAAGGTAAAATTTGTAGACCGAAAAAAATCTTCGAGATTGATGATAGTCAAGAGAAAGAACAATATAGGCAGAATTTTGTCAAAATAATGGGTTTTAGAGGAATCTGCGGGAAAACGAAAGCTTATTTTCTTGTGCAAATACCAAACAGAAGAGGCAAATCTTCAAAACAGATTATAAAAGAATATATATGATAGAAGAGGTACACTATATTCAGATGCTTGGTGTGTTTATCAGAGCAAGGAAAAGGCTGATTTTCAGTCTAGAGAAAATCATAAAAACAACTTTGTGGATCCAATTTCTTGAGTAAATATACAGAAAACTAAACGGTTCTGACATGCAGCTAGATGGCGAAACAGAAAGAAGTAGGAATGGTTTACCAATATCTTCATGTTTAGGAGAATTTATATGATGACAGTACGTAGGACGATAGAAAATATTTGATGCTAAAATAACAGAAATTTCCTAATTATAGGCTCTACAAAGGTAAATAAATATTATTCCTCTCTATACATTGTGGTTTTTCATTTCTTGAAGGTTCCCACAGTGTTTGCCAGTTTTAACTAAAGTAATTTTTAATGTCAACAAATCACTTCAAAGCCGAGGCCATTTAAAAAAGAAAGTAACAATTTTACAAACATAATAGTTAAGATTTAAATAAAATGGCAATTGCTTCAGTTAATTCGAAATATTTTATCAATGTGCAAATAATAGTGCAGAAATGTTTGCTTAAATTTTGACGATAATAGTGTAAATAATGAATTTAGAAACAGTGTGTAATAGCAATTTTGACAGTTTATAATAACTTAGGAACTATGTTTCGCCTTTTATTTATAATCTTAATTAATTACTAATTGTAAGCGATTGACACCGGGATGTGGTATTTAGAAACACTATTGACTTTTTTTAAAGAAAATTTACATTACAATGAAAAAATACAGGAAGATTAGAAGAGGTAAGGCATATAATTAATCCAACTTACTTAAATAAAACACTAGTCTATTGTATTATTACTAACGTTTTAGATTCTATTGCTTAAAATTCTTTTTTAATTAACAAGAAAAAATGGTTTTATTGACTGACAACTAGATAACACTTATAATATTTTAAGAATAAAATAATAAATCAAACTAATTTTCCTCGGAATTTTTCACATCAAGAAAAGCAATATATAAGCCTTGCTAACATTCATATAATATAAATGATTATATGAATGACAGACCTTAAATATTCTTATTTTTTGTGGGTCATTAAATAAGTCTATTTGAATGTCTTGAGTCAAATTCTTGTCAAGTTCAAGTCAGATCTTGATATCTAGTTTGAATTAATTCCTTAACCGTAACTCAAATACTCTGTTCAAGTCAAATATTTGTGTTTTAGTTTGTAGCGTACAGCTGTAAAATATTCTTTTCATGGATTCAAAAAAATATGATGAAAGCCAAAATCTGTTTCAGTACTAAGCTAGATTAAAAACTTGAAACGTTATTTCGTCTTGAAGCGATAACACTGTTCATGAAAGACGACAAAAGAGAAACTAAAATAGTTGAAAGAGAATGCAGGAATAAAACTAAAATTCTCATAACCACAAGATGAATAACTAAAATTACAAATTTGCTCAAAGCGCAATGCTAAAATCACTGAGCCGCATATAAGCATTCTGTACCGCGCCACGAGCATAGAGAAAAATCCGTACTTGCGATTGGACATGTTTTCCGATGACATCATTTCTCTTGGCGTAATGACGTTTAGACGGGATTCTTATGATTTCGTTTTTGATGAATGAAACGCGTAAGTGATACGGGGGATAAAATTATCGTTTGTTTTCCTTGAAACGAAAAAAATTTAGCTGAAGCGTTCTGCAGATGGCTTCCTATTCCATGGAATTATAAAATCTTTCAAAGATGCTGTTAATATCTGAAGCAATCTTAAATGCTTAGATTATATAGATATCTGAGTTCATGAATTTAGTGCAAAAACCAAAACATGCCGATCTTGAACCAACTAAGGCGGCTTTGTGTGCTAGTAAGTTTATTATTGTTACTGCACTTCTGTTGCATTCTGTTCCTTTCACATTGTAGAAAATATTTCCTTTGCAAATGTTATTTCTATGTTTAATGTCCATGTCATTTCTAATATTCTCTTGCCTTAAATGAAAGAAAAAGTGCATTCACTATTGTCGTTGAATTTAATGCACGTGTATAAGAAAAAAACTTCCTTCTCTGACAAACACTACTTTTATGCAAAAGTATAAAAGATATTACACATTAAAAAATGGGCATTAAGTCACATTATTCAATTTAAAATACATATCTGTATTCCTCTGTTCCAAATCTTTATTAGTCTAACTTCAAAGATAAATTTTACTTTTTCAAACTGGTTATAAATATTGTGAATTTCCCGTGTACTATGTTAGCTCCCAACATCGTTTTTTGCTATTTCCGAAAAATTACTTGTCTCACGCTTTTAGAGATTACATCTGTAGAGAATGGACATATAATGAACATGAAATAATGAATTAATAATCACAACACGTTTAGTATGTAGAGTTTTAAATTATAAATACATTAATTAAAAATGTCTGCGCTTAGTGTTAATACACATTTACGGAGTTAACACAAGAAGAAATAATACTTTTTCTCTCTAAGGGAAAAAACTACAATTTTTATATTTAATTCACCACACTACAGTGTCGTAAGAGTAACCATAAAGCAATAAAAATACAACGCACATAATAATCTTTTCGATACTGTTCTCAAAATGTAAACAAACGATATAGAAGTGTATCTTTGAACCCAAGCAAAGTCAAGGCATTCTTAAGCGTGGAGGAATAATGATGTCATCGGAAGCCATATCCAATCACAAGGAGGAATTTTTCTCTATGTGCGTGGTGTGGTACAGAATGCTTGTATGCCGACCGGGTATCGCTCTTCGCAGTATCCTTTTAACAGAACAGGGAGGGATGCACCACCAAGAACGTTTTGAAAAAGTGATCTAGCAATCAAAAATAAGTTTTTTAGAAAGCTTTTAAAAGTTGCGAAATCAGGAAAAATTATCAAATGTCTCTTACTTGGCAACGAAATTTCGTTGCCAACAGGAGGCAACAATCTATATTTCCAGTTTTCCTTAAATTATTTTCACATTGGCAAAACGTCAGCTTATTCTTAATTAAAACATACTTAAATATCATAGCATATACAAATAAAATAAGCAGTTTCAAATTATTATTTTTTTTAATTAAGTAAATTTAAAGTATATAAAACATTGAAATCAATATATACGATAATAAAAAGGGCAAATGTTTACATAAATTACAATATTAACTTCGTAATTCACAAAAAAGTAAAGTAAAATTCTAACATAAATTTGCAGTAGTTCCTTATGTCTCCCTTTTTATTTAGTTATTTCTCCTTTCTATCCAAAAACACTAATGACACTAAGCCTTTCTAAAGCACGTCTTCTCAAAATTAATCCCTGTCATTAATCCCCTTACATGCTAATGAGGCACATATGTATATAACGGCAAAAATAAAAATAAAATCTTTTATCCAACTATAATCAATTTGAAACTTTAAATAAACCAGTACAATAAAGCGATATTATATCCCTCTGTTGAGAAAAGAAAGTGCACTTTTTTTAGCTTAACTTCACCATTCTTAAACGTAATACACTGCTGCCACCGTAAATGCAACACCCTCAAGGAAGCATGCAAATAACATGGAATTTACAACATGCATTAGCGGAGGCGAGATATGCAAATGAATAGAATTTCAGCGCAGACGCACATCACGCGTGCCTGTGGCGCCACTTCAAAGCGCTATTGAAGGCTTGGAGTTTTAGACGATTTCAAGTTCCGCAATTGTGTTTTTCTTGTGTTTTTTTCAAAAAAAAAACGATCGATTAGTATGCCTCGTAGTAAACAGCGATCATCGTTTGATCAAGTATCCGAGTTCGACAGAGGAAGGATAGTGGCCTACCGAGAGTTTGGATTATCTTTCAGGAAAATAAGTAGTTGTGTTGGACGAAACCAAACAACTCTAATGCGGATATGTGACCATTGGATGCAGGAGGGTACGAGGGAGCGACGAGTTCGATCGCATCCACCTCGGTACACCACTTCACGTGATGACAGGAACATTGTGTGCATGGCAGTGACGGATCGCTCAGTCACATCACGAACCATAGTATAGCACATTCAGTCTGCAACGCATCATCCAGTGTCTGCGCGTACCATTTGACGCCGTTTACAGCAGAGTGGACTGTCCGCAAGACGTCCATCGTTTCGTCTACCCTTGACACAGAACCGCAGACGTCTCCGCCGCCAATGGCGCGATGAAAGAAGGATATGGACGGCAGAATGGAATGAAATTGTCTTTACTGACGAGTTACGCTTTTGTCTGCAATACCACGATGGTCGAATTCGAGTCTGGAGACACCGTGGAGAAAGGATGCTGAACAGCTGCGTTATGCACCGCCGCACTGGTCCTGCACCAGGTATTATGGTATGGGACGGTATTGGATATCACTCTCGCACTCGTCTAGTAGCATTGCCGGTACTTTAAACAGCCAGGGCTCCATCTCCGAGGTGTTGGAGCCAGCTGTCCTTCCTTACCTTCAGGTCTTGCCCACAGCCATATTTCAACAGGATAATGCGCGACCACACGTGGGGCGCATTGTCCAAGGGTTCTTCGTCAATCGCCAGATTGAACGCTTGTTTCCCTGGCCGGCTCGCTCTCCGGATCTTTCGCCGATAGAAAACGTGTGGTCCATGGTTGCTGAACGATTGACCCAGATTACATCCCAAGCTGCCACACCAGATCAACTTTGGCAACGTGTAGAAGCTGCTTTGTCTGCTGTACCCCAAGAACACATCCAAAGTCTCTTTGAATCAATGCCGAGGCGTGTGGCAGCGGTGATCTCCAACGATTGCGGCTACTCTGGCTACTGATTCTGGAAGGAACCACACGTCACAGAAGTCTATGAATTTAATCATTTGATACTTGGTCAACATATTATGTACTAAATAAATTTTGATGTGATATCTCTTGTTTTCCTTTTTGTAAATTCGGCGGCCAGCAGTGTAGTATAGTCTTTACTCTTTTCGTGTTGCCTTTGCCGCATGTCATCTGTCTTTTCGCAAATCGTTAAGCCATGGATATGTTTCGGATGAAACCTGTGCTTGAAACTGTTGAATAGCAAGTGCCACTCGTTTCGGAATTTTCAAAGCTCTACTAGTTGGAATCAATCTGCATTAGATGATTCATATCGCTGCAATGATATACCTAAATGTTCTGTGTCAAACGTTCGCAATGCTTTCTTCCAGCTGACCAGATTGTATATATACTGGTATCTATATATACAATCTATATAATACGTATAATCTATATAAAGGATGACCCGAGAAAGCTATATATATATGTGTGTGTGACCCCGTGAAGGAATTGTCGTAAATGAATGAAATTTATTCCACATGTTACTGATAGTGGTATAAATAAACGATCAAATTTACAAGACAAAAAAACAAAATGAAGGAACTGAAGAACAAACGAACCTCCCCCCCCCGATGTCAGTACTTTGTATGTCCCCTATGCTGAGCGATGAGACCCTGTACACGTCGTGACATTGAATCATGCAGGTTCCGAATGTAGTCCTGGGAAATGAGATTCCATATGGCTTCGAAATGACGCCTAAATTCAGTGTTAGTGTGTGCCCCACCAGCTGTACGAAAGAGTCGCCGGCCGAGGAAATCCTAGACATGCTCAATGGGCCACTTATCTGGGGAATAAGCAAACCACTGCAGAAGCCAAACTTGTTGTAACCTAAAGAAAGCTTGTGCCGTCTGATAAACATGTGCAGGGGCATTATCCTTCTGAAATATAGCGCCCGAAATGCGTCGAAGAATAGGGAGGACCTACCGAAATGCATCGAAGAATAGGGAGGACTTCTAGCTTCACAACTTTCCCTATGTAGCGATCGCTATTGAGGTTGCCCGCAATCTGCACTAGATGGAATCGACAATTATATCCAATAAGTCTCCCCTAGATTATGACGCCAGGCGTTTGTGGAGTATGACGCTGGATAACACAGTGTGAGAGCAGATGTTCCCCTCTGTAACGTTTCACGCGTACTCTTCAATTGTTGTACTCCAGATTGTAGCGAGATTCATAGGAAAGAATAACTTGTTGGCACAGGGCACGCCATGCATTGTGTTGCCGAAAGTCAGAGTCATCTGTGATTCATTGAAGTCGGAAGCGCCTGCTATTCAGCGTCAGGGGAATCCTGTTTAAAAGCCTTGCACGTTGTCTCCTGCAGCAGACGGCGACGAACCGTGGAGCTAGACAATAGAACACTTATAGCCGTGCTTCAAAGTTGTGCTAACACACGAGGGTACGCTGTAGGATCCCTCACAGCCATGGGGATGAGGCGTCTGTCTCCCGTGACTTTGCACTATTGCGTGCCCCACTGCCAGGAGTTCGCCTTGCTTGGTTCTCCTCTGCACATTTCTTCCAAACATGCATCACTGTTGTGGCATTGCGCTGCATGCGGGCTGCGATTGCTCGATACGAAAGTCCACTCTCTCGCGTACCGATGATGCGGCCTCGTTCGAACTCCGTTAGTTGTTGATATTGCACCCTTCGCTGTTAACGAGGCGTATTGACCACTAATTAAACCTTCACCTCAGGCAAAAGACAATTTCAAGGCAAATTTACAGTTCTTTAGATACATGGAACAAGCGCCGGTTTTCATTCCACGCATGCGCAATCGTTTTGTAATTGTAATTGCATATCTTACCTTACTTTACATTTCCTGTAACTTTGGTTCAATTTGCATAATTCTTTCATGGTGTTGCAATTTTTACAAATTTTAGTGTGCATGTATATGGATATAGATGTGTTTAAGAATGCTTTTAGTTACGCTTTTAAAATAATTACACGTACGTGCCTCTCGAAATGTATCCAAATTATCAACAGTGTTTATTAGAGTCCAGGTATCAAATAGTCAGAGGTATTTTGGAATTATGGTTAAAAAAGTACCTTTTCTCATGGCATTTTTGGGAACTTTGTGTTTTTAGGAGCCACACATTTGGACGGATACACACAGCATTTCTATAAATACATTAAATCTGTGCATTCGTTGTTTTACTGTGTTATTATTCAAAGAAATAAAGTAAAGAGTTCAGTAAAGATGATCTGCGAAAGTTTCATCACGCAACATTTACGTAACCATCAGTGATAACCCAAATGTAATAGTCAATTTTGGAGTGTAGACGAAGATTATAAACAATCAGTACAGATATAAAGGGGAAGAAGATATAGAAGAATGTACAGATTATTATACAGACGCTGGATTAAGACTAGCAAATTTATCATTTTGCTTTACTTTTAATGACTGACTAAGGTTTTGGGTAGCAAATTTAATACTATAAGTGGTTAAAATACTTTAAATTTCACTTTTGCTGGTATGTAAGTAGATGCCTCATTAGCATTGCATAAGAATCATATATCAGGGATTAAGTTTGAAATGATGCAGTTCAGAAATTCTTACTAAAAGTATATAATTATTTTTAGGATGGAAAGGAGAAATAACTAGATTAAAAAATAAGACTTAAAGAAACTACTGCAAATTAAAACTGGGCTTTTATCTTATGTATAATTGATCTTATGTATTTACATTTATTACATAGAAAAACAAAAACTGATACAGAGCTGTTAATACAAAAAAAAGTTAATACAGAAAAAATAATATAATAAATTTAAACATATACAGTTGGGAAAATTTCGGTTAATGTTCATAATCACAAAATAAATTCAATTTTTATAACATAAGTGAAAAGTCGCAAATATTCTATTCTTCAAAGGTATGATAAGCATCTTAAGACACGGAAGAACACGGATTTTAGAAACTGAAAGAAATCTTAAACTTAGCTCCTTAAATGTTTGTTTATCACTTTGACATTAATATTTCATTTATTATGCAATAAAATTTTTTTTCTCTCTTTTTTCTAACCTAAAAGATAAATATATCATTTGCTTCACTGTCGGAATGACATTGTTTTTTATAATGTCAAATCTTTATTTTATGAAATACTGTTAAGCGTAATTTACTTTTCAGCGTTTTTTACAGCACGTGCTTATTTCAAAATATCAGCATTAGTCATTTAGAAAACGCATAAGGAAAATACTTGATTTCACAACTCAGATTCTATAAACAAAAGTAAATACTTTTTTTAGACAAAATAATAATTTGTTTCAATCTTTTCTTTCTTTTTGTTAAAGATATGTGGTGTTATAAAGAATTGCTTTCCTACAAAAGAAAGCAGTTTATCTTCATAAGAAAAGAAAAGCTGTCAAGTTTAAAAAAGCTTATCAGGCTGGTTAATCAATTAGATTCGCTCTGAATATTAAACTACTTAATTTACTATCCAGTATTTTAAAACTATTTAACTATTCCTTGAGCATAGTTTGACTTCTTCTGTTACAAGGGTCGTCTCAGGAGCAAGATTTTATGATTTTAAGAGATAATCAGCGTACTTGACAGCGAGATATATTGAGTTGATTTATATGGAAGAGTCTTCTCAAACTTTGCTAAAGCATTTGGATAAAATAATTAATTTATTAAAACTGTCATAAACTAAGTAATAATCGCCAGTAGTCGAGTGTTTAAGAACGCTAATAGTTCGACTTACTTTCGAATCCCGGCAAACGGCTGATAGGCAGGGTTATTTTCGTGGTTTTCTTAATGTGTACGTAAAGAAAAGCCAGTTCACATTAAGAAGTTCTCAACGAAGGCTTCCTTGAACAACACAGCAACTAATTTTCGTACACTTTGTCCCTTTGAAATAAACAAACGGAAACATGAATTTCGTAGTAAATTTTATTTTTTGTAATGTGGGTATGTAATGAATTTTAGATCCTACATTTACTACCTGTAGACTATCTGTAGTCTAACGATCTATAGACAGGCAGAGAGATAATGCAGGATAGACAAACTGATAGACAAATAAGTAAGATACATAGGTAGGTACGTAAACAAATACAACGCTGTGAAAGCTGGAGCGACAGAATTTTCTTCCTACTTTCTAAGTATTTCTTCATGCATTGTTAAAGAAATCGATAACTCATTTGCATGTTTATGGCTCTTTATTTGCCTTTCTTTTGCTCTATGTGGATTGGACGCTTTTTATGGCCGACTGCACCTTCTATCGCCCATTATCTATTTAGCGTTTGGAATGGGGGTGGGCATTTGGATGGCTATTTTTCTCCTAGTTTTCAAAGAAATTCGAAATATTTACTTCCGATGAATTGATTGTTTAATAATTCTTAGCTTTAATGCATGTTTTCCTCGTAGTGTTTCAAAGAAATCCAAAATATTCACTTCTGATGAATTGTACAAGGGAAGACCGGTGGCAAAGTGGCTAGCGAATCTCGCAGCTGCACTACAGGTTCGGGGTTCGATCCTCGGGCTGGGCAAGGTTGACTCAGCCACTTTCATCCCGTAAGTAGGTCGATAAAATGAGTACCAAGTTCGCTTGGGGATTAAATAACAGGGGTCCTGCGACAAGCCGACCACTTGTCCAGGGCATATGCTGTTGCACTCCGTGGCCCCAAACGGTCAAGAAAGCAGAAAAGGGCACTGCAGGCCATGGCCTATTAGAGCTGTTACGCCATTGAGTTTAGTTTAGCTTTAGAATTCTACATAGACTCTGCAGGCATAGATTGCTGGAGGATAAACACTAAGGAAAAGGAGTGAAAACTGCGTATAAACCTTACATCAGCAGAAAAGCTTTCAGGGATTTATATGCTACCTCATTCTTCAGCTGAAACTAAATGAATGGCAAGTGCCATAGTGTAAGAGAGAATGAAGGATATTTGAGAAGATGTTAGTACCAAAGCGCAATGAAGAGGGGAATAAGGAAAAGAAACAACGCACAATTGGTTCTTTCATTTAGGTGCAGCTGAAAAAGGCGATAACTTTTGGCACCCTGAAGGCAGTTCTGCTGAAATAAAATCTGCGCCAATCATCAGAGGGTTCTTTTTGTTGCATTTACGGTTATGTATATGTAATATACTGCGATGCTATAATTTACTACTTTTCCAATTAAGTATGTGATTACATGTTCAAAATGGGGAAACATCACATACACAGTAAGCCTTTAATTAGATGTGGGTTTTAGGTCTCATTAACGTTTTATCATTGAAAGTAACAAATGAGAACAAATTTATGCCATTTATATATGATGCGCAAAGCATCTCTCAGAATAAAATCAGTCTAAAATTCCAGTTAATTAGTATTTAAAATCGTAACAGAATTTTGACTTACATACGCAGTAGTCACAGTGAATGTTGTTGCCTTCTATGAATAATATTGCATCAATTTCTGATGTATTCTGAATAAATTAAAGTTAGTGAAATTATTAATGATCGCTGTTATTAAAACAATAAAATAAATATTAAAATTCCTTGTAAAATTTGTGAAGTGTAAATATAATAAATACTCAAGCTAGAACTGGTCGATGCTATCGACTGGAGTTGTGCAAAACGGCGAGGGAATTTTTGACTTTTTGGTCCAAAATACTATTAAAATTTGAGATTTTCCTTAATTTTTCTAGTTAGAATTGTCTAAAATTTTTATGCGGAAGGTGGAATACAATTATGGAACGGATTCACTTTTAAATCAATGTGAAATTGAGAATTTCTCAGAAAACAAGATTGTTTTTGGAAGTGGCTGAGAATCTTATTTTGAATTCAGTATTCATATTAGTGTTATTTGCTTTTCGAAGAGATACAATTAACACTAATTTGTCTCTCTTCGAAAGTACGCTAAGTGGACAGAGGCGAGACTACTATGAGAAGCTTAGAGCATTCGATTAAGAAGCCGTCATCGACGACGTAATCTTGGGGCAACAGAAAAGCCTCATGACAAACAAGAATGGCTGTAGTGTGGGAGTTATTGCTGTTGCGGGAAGGGGTATTCTTCCTTTCCATAATACGGGATTCCGACCTTCAATTGTTTCGTGTAGTACCTTTGAATCATCTTCACGTGCGCTTGTTATCCTCGTGCATAAAGGTCACAGTCAACTCAATATCTCTTAGCATAGTATTATGACTCCCACATTAACGCTAACTGTTATTCCAAGGCCTTTTACTGACTCAGTTGCTTCAGAAACCAGAGTTACGTTCTAAAAGTTACTATATTTCGAACTATCTATTCGAGCAGCATCCAGCACTGTTTCCACTTGCCACAGATGATAAATGCATATTTGAAATATGGTTGTTGGAATAAACGGAATTTAAAATTTGATTTCCAGTTAGTTATATAAAAAATAACGAATGTGACAAGTGCATTTGAAATCTTGATTTAAAATTATACTTCTTCAGCTTCGAATATGTTTCGTTTCTGCTCAAAATCTGCAATTGCTGTTTTAATCAACCCATTATTTCTTAAGTGAAATCTATTCTGCACTTCTGTGTCTTCCGTCAACCTCATCAGAAGACTAAATAAGGTGGATTTTAAACAATAAGTGAAAATGTATGCTAAGAAGAGGTTTGGTAACTTAGCTAGTGTAGCCGTATTTCTACAGTATTAATTCATATACATGGTTAATTGCGTTGATTTTAATGTGTTTTCTTGCTTTTCTTAGTCTCTTAGGTTTAGAGACTGGACTTGAGTAGAAGCCGTATTAGTAGATATTTAGTTTACTATTTGATTTGCAAACAGTTAAACTTCTTATATTTTAGTCGCAAATGGTGATGATTTTGCTGTTAAACTTTTGTTTCTAACTATTAGATTTTTAGTTTAATTTAGTGTTGTTGTAATCAATGATCATTTGGACCCTAAGTTAAAGGCAACGATAATAAATCATCTGCAACTTCGAAATATTAAACAAATGTTTAGTTGAACGGTTAAATTAAGTTCAACTTTACAAATTAAATTGAATCTTTTCTATCTGGTGCTCTGAAATCTTTAAGACATTCTGAAAAGAAAGAAAAAAAAGATGTGTTTCTTATATCTTTTGCTATTTGTCGCGTTTCTTAAATCTTTGCGAGCAAATCGACTCAGTTCTTAAAAGCTCCATTTGCTAAGCAGTAGAAATGAAAAAAGCGAGAGCAGAGAAAATTAGAAATTTCAAGCATGTTTTTTTAATGGCGGTAAAAAATCACTATTCAGAGGCATCAAAATGGCACTTAATCGCATGGAGCTATTACAAAAAGAAGATGGCATGGTCAATATAACGAACATAGTTTTTTTTTTAAGTAGCCATCCTAACTTCACTAGGTTTTTATTGCTGTAATCGAGTTTTAGGCTTTATGCACAATGTATTCATTCTATATAGGCGCCGTTTTTATCCTTAATATATCAGACAGAGATAATATCCTAATTGAGGAATATTGTAATTGAATTTAATGTATAACTTTTCCGTTATGGTTGAGGCGCGTGCTAAACATACCAAATTATTAGAGAACCGCCATGCCTGATACATCACTTCAATACCAACCTTTGCAAATGTGTCCTTATTTAAAGCTTTAAACTGTGATGTTAGCACTTGAAAAGTTCGACCGAATATTCCAAAGAAGTTAAGCTACTCAGTCTTTATAGACCTCCATTGTGCACCCTATCCATGTATTAAAGCTTTATTGAAAAACGATTTATGTGGCCAGGGATGTTAAAAGACATATCAAACTGGCCACGGTCGTACATAGACAGTGAGAATTAAAAAATTCATCAATACATTCGCAGCCCTTTACAATAGTTTTCTGTTGTTTCTGAAAGATTTTAATGCTTTCACCTATGCTGTACTTCTGTTTCTATCATATTAAGACGCTTGCCTTGATGCATATACATACCTTGTGACTTTTACAGATCGTTTTTCTCGTTAGCCTGAAGCGATACCTGTGCAGAATATTACGGCTGAAACTGTCGCTCGCACATTTGTTATAAACTGAATCCCACAATTTTTGAGTCCTCAAAATAATAACTACGGACCGAGGACGACAATTTGAGTCTCATTTAATTTCTTCGCTCAACAAGATTTCAGAAATTCGTTGTATTTGAACTTCCCACATCACCCATCTAGCAATGGACGGGTTAAACAATTTCACCGAACCTTTAAATAAGCCTTAAAGTGTCATCATAACCCACGCTAGACAGAAACTCTACTAACTATCCTTCTTGGCCTCCCCTCATCTTTCAAAGAACACCTTGGTGTGCTTGTTCTGTGATGCTGTACGGAACAACTTTGTTCCTACCAGAAGAATTTTTTAGAGTCCTCTAGCTACATTTTGCAGGCGGATCCTGCGTTTTTCTTCCAGGATCTGTGCAACACCGTGCATGAATTATCTCCAGCTTCTAGCAAACATTAAATCTTTCTGTTTTGTGCACCTCTGCTTAGAGATTTGCTGTCATGTTTTTGAGTGCAATGACACAGTAAAAGCAGCATTGACACAACTCCATATTGATTCCTATGACATTATCGAACGTAATGGCAAACACTTCACCATTCTGATAAACAGAATAGAATACGTTACTGGAATTGACCGTTTGAAGTCAGGCTTGACTATTCAGTGAAGACTACGTATAACTTAAGAATCTCAAAGACTCCAGCTCCCAACGACTCCAGGACTATTGACCTATTATTTGCTTTCTAACTGTTTGTTTAATTGCATTATTTCATGTAACTAAAGCGTAACTAAAACTGAAAGGTTTCAGATTTAAAATTACATCCGAAGGGGCGTTTTCTAACGTTTTGTGTGTTACCATTATTTATTAAATATCATATTCTTCGCACTTAAACCATTAAATTCAGTTCAACAGCAATATCGCAAAATAATTTTAAAATGAGTCTATTTTTAGAATTTCCGATACATAGTTCCGCGCGCTTTAGATAAAAAAGTCCCCCCCCCCGCAGAATGCTGCCATTGCTCGCTTTTAAATTGTTCGAGTTTGTTCATCAAAAATGCGTTAAAGTTTTACAAAACATGAAATAGATAATAAAACAAATTCCAAATTCGGGCATTCAGATGCGCCTATCCGGGTGTAAACGTACGTTATTCAAAATTGGATGGCTCTAGATATTGTTGTTTTATCATATTTGGAGAAATATGCATACATTTATGCAGACTTTTCATTATATAATTTCTTTAAATATAATACAGAGCTGCAATATTTTGTGGCAACAGTATGAAAAGCGATTCAGACTTTTAATGTTTCCCATGCAAAATCGCAAAACGAAAACAATAGTCCTTCAGAGACAAAGCCCCTTTGGACTTAAAACAGTATGCGTATATTATATCTGTATCTCAGTTAGTAGTGTAGTCTCGTTCGTGCTTGCTTGCAGAGCATGTATCCCAGTAACTACTTTTGTTAAATATGAAAGTTGTTTTGTTGGGGAAATTACTACTAATTTATAGGGTATTTCTCCCGCTTTCTTAGCATGCTTTCGTGGCGCAGCGGTCAGCACCTCGGAGCGTATTCGAGATGTCCGTGGTTCTAGTCCCTACGAGGACATTGCTCATTTTTCATCTACTCCTGCTTCGAAATAACCTAATGTCTGTAGAAATTTACTTTACTAAGCGAGTTACTTTTCTTCCAGTATAGCGAACGTGCATTTTGGTCTAGTACGGTATAGTCGTGTACCCGATATTGCACAAATACTAGTTATTTCAACCTAGAATAACTGAGGTCAGAATCTTTTAGCTGTAAGTCAAGTAGCTGTATGTTCATTTTCATAGTTTTCTCGTATATATATCTAAAAACAAATAACATAATAAAGCCATCTACTTCCCTTTTGATTAAAGCTAATACTTACTTTTAAGACATGTAACCCCTCAATGCTTTAAAAAATTAACTAACCTAACCCAACCTTTTACTATGGTAGATAAGATTTTAATTACCTTATAATCGTGAAATACTTGATGCCTAATCAAGTGACAAAAGATTTGAATATTAAGGCCCAAAAACTAATTCGGGTTTTTAAATTTTTATGAAAATTTGATCGTACACTAGAAATATATGCCTATAACATATAGAACATTATATGTTTACGCATATTTACGCATCCAGTGGGTGCAGAGTTATAATAATCGGGTATTTTCAAATGAGAAATACACCAAAAAATTGAACATAATTGTTTCCCGTATATTATTGTATTTTTCCTCTGAAACTGAATAACTTGCTTGTGGTAATTTCATACAGCTTTATAATAAGTATCTTCAACTGGTGAATGGTTTGATATTCCTACAAATTTTGGACTTAGATAGGTAATTTTAGTGGAATTATAAGTACAATTGCTGTATTTCTTTTGTATAATGTGATATCAAAAATCTGAAGAGACGAGCTATGCCGGAAAAGTAAGAATACAGGGGCACGTCCATTTAACATTGAGTAACTGGATATCTCGGTACTGGCGAGATATCGCCAAGCTGGCAAATATTTCGGTGACTTATTTTGTCGCTAAACTTGGAAATATTTGGAGACATTTCGGTCTGATCCCTGTACCACCGTAATTCCCCCTGGGGGTTGACTCAGGAGAATTCCTGGGAAGTACTGGCTAGGATCTGTACTTAGGCAGTCTCAACCACGGGGCATATAAGTTGTCTTCGCAGGACTAGAGCCCGAGTTTATTCTTAGGTTGGTTCAGGCTTGGCAGGGACCGTACTGGTACTGTCGTGTCCGTTCCTTTGGCTGTGTGTGGAGCTAGATCGGAGATCACCGACCTTGTCGTCGGGGATTTGGCCCTCATAGTTTCGATACGGGGGACTACGTGTCCCATTGCCTTTCATAGGGTCGGGCCGGGACTGTGGGTCTGCGTCGTCGGCGAGGGGGTCTCAGGCGCTTGGACAGCTCACCCCGAAAGGCAGCCCCAGGACGGGGGTCCAACTCTTGCGTTCTGTACCACCGTAACTCCCCAGGGGTTGACTCAAGAGAATTCCTGGGAAGTACTGGCTAGGATCTGTACTTAGGCGGTCTCAACAACGGGGGTACATAAGTTGACTTCACAGGACTAGAGCCCTAATTGGACTAGAGCCCTAAGGTTGGTTCAGGCTTAGCAGGGAACATCTTGTTACTGTCGTGTCTGTTCCTCTGTCTGTGGTGGGGCTATATGGTTAGATTTTTCGGGTTGTTCTTGGGGGTTTGGCTCCCCTGGATCAACACACGGGGATTGACTTTCTACGTTTCAATTTACTCTCAGTGACAACGCAAGCTGTTCACTCATATATAACCATGTCAACCTATATTCATCGTCTCTTCACGTCCCCTTGGGTCAACCGGGGGTGCGCCTCATGGACCGCTCTCAGGGGCTGGGGCGCTTTCACCGTGTGAGTTATCTAGTTACTTGGTCTGGGAGCCTTTGCTCCTGTATGAGTTGTATCACCGTAATAAGTATTGTTAACTGAATAAATGTAATTGATCACTACATTAGCTGCAAATGTAATTCGACTCTTATATTGCCTTCCAATGATTTGGAGAAGCATGAGGTACTAGAAATATCTCGGCGGTAGGGGGAAAACTATATAAGGTCGGAGAAAGAGCATAGCATTTGTTGTTGTGGCTAGTTATTAGTTTAGCGTGAACTGAGATATCTTCGTATTAGCTTCCTCTTTGTAATCACCGTAATAAGTATTGTTAACTGAATAAATGTAATTGATCACTACATTAGCTGCAAGTGTAATTCGACTCTTATATTGCCTTCCAATAATTTGGAGAAGCATGAGGTACTAGAAATATCTCGGCGGCAGGGGGAAAACTATATAAGGTCGGAGAGAGAGCATAGCATTTGTTGTTGTGGCTAGTTATTAGTTTAGCGTGAACTGAGATATCTTCGGATTAGCTTCCTCTTTAGATGCGCTTTGTATTACCTTGTGTTTAACATTCTTAGTAGTTTGATGTGTAGCTGCTGATTGTATTCTATGATGCTGTGAATAGCTGTACGAGTACTTCTGTAGAAAATTCCAGAAATTTGAAGTGTTTCTTTTAATAAAATATATTTGATTAACCTATCATCTGACGTATGTGCATTCAATCCATTAAGAACCCGTACGTACGCAGCAATATTTTAGTACAGCGACTTCCCGATTTATCGGGGTAATACTAGAAATGATGTCCACGGTTAATCCAAGAAGTAAATACATCTACCCTAAAGAAAAGCATAAAGAAGGAGAAAATAAGAGCCCTATGCTATGATTAACAGAAATTACCCGTACTTTCAAGTAGATGAATGTGGAAAAGGAGTTCGTTTACTTACGTAAATTATTCTGTATTCAAAACAAAAAGATCACACTATAAATAAACGGAATACTAAATGCTTAAAAAATGAAGCAACTATGTTATAAATGATATTAGAAACAATATTTTTGACAGAACTTAAATAATATAATCGAGTACATATTTGTGGGAAAAAGTCAGTTAGGACTTTGCTTTTGATTCTACAACGTTTATATATTCCATATTACGTACGTATAATTAACGTACGTGCCGTCATAGATGTAAACAACTTTCAAACATTGAGACGTTGTCTGCTATCATACTAATTTTTCTTTTCCTGTTTATATTTACCATAGTTTTGTTTTATGGTAATGGCTGATGATCATAATTTTTCATAATTCCGCAAGAAATGAATTTAACATTTTTTTAGAAAGGTTTCGGTTAATCCTTCTGAAGTTGGTTGACTGCATATATAATACTATTCAAAGTTTTGATTTCCATTTTTTTCTGAAATTCAAACTTAAGTGATTACCCTTGAAATTGCCCGATTAAGCTGCAACGAGATTTCAAACATGACATCAATTATAAAAAATAAAACAACCCTTGTTGACAGTGCGAATGACAAGGAAAATGACGTTCCGCATGACATGCCTGATTTCAAGGGCCCCTTTCCCAGACACTTCCCCGTAGGATGGATTACTTTCTACGTCAACAAGGCCTAAACGTCCCCATTTCTTAAAAACCAGCTGACATTTAATATCAGAAGAGTGGTTGTTGATTCAACAAATTACTTTCAGATCGAAGAAAATAACAATGCTCTCAAACAACGTTGCAATTTTGCATCCTGCTTATTTCAACCTACAGGTTTGGTTGAAGCAGGTAATAAATAATCCGAAACATTTTCGAGAACGTGTGATGTGATATAAGCGGCTTTTCGACCATTGCCACCGATTCTATGGATACGTGAAAGCCCAGAGGCTCACTGATAAGTTAAGAATGTCAATGATCTTTTTTACACGAAGAATTATCTTTCTTTATTTCACGGTTTCGTGAAATGCTTTTGTTGTAACAGAGGAGAACGTTACTAAGAGAGAGTCTTAAGGCTTTCACTGAGTTTAATCTAAGTTTCGAAATGGTTGAGTTTTAATATGAAGGTATGGTTATGTTCTTTGAGGTCATGCAAAATTCCGAATGCTCTATTTCAATGAATTTTTTTGACAATGTTTTATTTTATTTCGTCTTATGACAGAAACTAACACAGTTTTCTGACATCTAAGCATTTTATTGCATATTTTTTAACTATTTGTTGCTCGATATTTCAACTTAGAGTTAATGACTAATACTGTTCTTTCGAAGTTTGAACTATTTATTGCATGATATTTTAACGGTTTTATCATTTATTGCATGATATTGAAAATCGACTGACCATATATCTGAAAACTCACCATTTACTTTTTGAAAGTATTTTATTTGATCAAGTCAACAACAATCATTGTTCATTCCACTGTTTAACCAGTTACTGAAGGATATCCTTTAATTTCAAAATTATATTTGGTAAGATAAGTTTACATACAACTTTAATAAATGTTAAAATAATAATAACTATAAAATAATAATAACAAACATGAAAATAAGCATTTTAGAAACTTCAGATTGCAGGTAAATATTAAAAGAAATTACCATTAAAAATATTTAGCTTTAGAAAAAAATCTAGAAATTACAAAACATTAAAAATCATAAAAACATTAAAAACTCTAACTTGATCTACCTACCCAGGTGCAATTTTAGTAGGTCTATAAAGTATATCTCTCACGTTCTTAGCGTGCCTTCGTGGTGTAATGGTCAGCACACTGAGCCGGTGTTTCAGAGGTCCGTGGTTCGATTCCCGGCGAAGGAATTGCATATTTTTCATGTCTCCTGCTACTAAATAACCTAATGTCTCTACACTGGCGCCCGAACTAAAAGGGTTGTGGATGATGACTCTCCACACCCAGGATTTGGCGACTAGGTCCCCTAAAACCCTAGTCGCCCTTTAAAAAGGGGAGTATATAAGGTATTTCTCTCACGTTCTTAGCGTGCCTTCGTGGTGTAATGGTCAGCACACTGAGCCGGTATTTCAGAGGTCCGTGGTTCGATTCCCGGCGAAGGAATTGCATATTTTTCATGTCTCCTGCTACTAAATAACCTAATGTCTCTATAGGTCTACTAGTTTAAAAATGAATCCTAGGGAATTGAAAGTGCAGACTATAATGTCATACTGTAAGATCTGTCTCTGGTATTCCACATAAAACTAAATTATTTTCTGCAATGAACCTGACGAATTCTCGCACAGGCGTGAATAAATTACCAGCACAGGAGACGAGTGAAAAGTAACCCTTTATTAATTCAAAGTTTAACAGAAACGCACGAAGATCGTGCGTTACAAAAACACCGTCAACTTGTGGTGGAAACTTAAATGTAGAATATAATTCAAGTCCCATCTAATATACAATAGTGCTGGATTAGCACGTTAAATTACCCCTAACAGGTTGACTCACAAAAACCTAACAAGCGTGATGATAATCCGAAATAGCCAAGAGGCTTACTAGCGTAACAGCGAGATAACACCGAAACGTACGCTGGCTAACGAAAACACGCTCTGAATAAACTCAGAGTTTTACCCATTTAAATATTCACTTCACTTAACTTTAAATTTACATCTTGGCGAGAAAATACTAGGGGAAGTTGTGAGGTTCAGTAAAGGTATCAAACGTAAAATAAATTTGTTATGCAAAATAATTGAACCCTATAATATATTTACAACAACCTGGTCAAAATGTCAAACAGAAAGTAGAAACTATTTCCGTGATACTTTATCACCATAAATTAACACCGTCTGGAGACTTATTTAATACAGAATAGTATTTGTAAGATTATTCTCAAATTACATTTAGTCTAAACAAAGTAACGTAACTAAACTGCCTTACAAAATTCCGTTTCGTATTAATTTAAAACTCTACTGGATAAATTGATAACAGCAAATATATAAAAACAACTAAAATGATTATTAATACTTCAACTTGAACGAAAAGATAAATAAATGCCATTACTTGAGAGCGGACAATACAGTGGTAGCGTTTATTTACCAATAAGATACTAAAGATTAAGAATCTGACTTCTCTGTTAGTGCATCTTCTCACATAACCTTCTAATTTACTAGCTAGCAACACTATATTCTAGCAAGCTGAATCTGTATTATAGTGACTTGCCAAAACTCACTCTCTCTCTAATATTAGGATTTCTCCCATTATTTAAATTCATTTAACTTGCATTTTCTAATTCAGTTGACGGAATAACAGAAATCCAGGAAATCCTCAACTGAAAAATAACGTGTTAATTGAAACAAATCTTACAAATTATTCTAGACTGGTTGTTCATTTTCTTACTAAGTCGTTTATGCAAGAGGATTGCAATAAATATTTCTAGCAAGTAAAGTGGCAACAATATCTATTTTTGCAGACAGAAATCCTATAGCAAAAACAACAATGCGTGATTTCAGGCGCTAAATTATTATTGTGCACTTGTTTTTACTAAAGGGCAATGCTTTTGCTCACCCGTTACTTCTTAAGCCTAACCTTCCAAAGCGTGACAAAACGAGTTTTTGCCTACAGGCACAGTTTCCTTTTTGCAGTCGACGATACTTTGTTTGTAGAGTCATTAGGTTATATTTATGTTGAGAAATTGAAGAAATCAGCACCTCATTCGTCAAAATCCCGACCTCCCGAGTACGCGTCAGACATGCTTTCAGTTATAACACGAAGACACGCGGAAAGAAGGAAGAAAATAACTTAATACTCCCCTTTTTAAAGGGCAACAGAGATGAGGGGACTCAATCGCAAAACCCTGGGGGGGGGAGAATTATCGCATAATCGTTCACCACTTTTTGGGAGCCACTTGTAAACTCAAGAAATTTACAACTGGATTCGAAATCCAAACTTCGTGAATAACACGAGTCGGGTGTGCTTCCAGTTATACCCGATGGCACGCGGAAAGGAGGGCGAGCTTAGATGTAATTTAATCGATAATTGAACACAATAGATGGATTACGGAATTATAGCAATATACATTATATTTGAAATATTATTTGAGGAAAGGGATAAAGAAAGAATCTATCAATTTTAGATTTATAGAAAAGTTACAACATTCTTAATGGGTAATATAATTAAAAAACATTTCTTAAAAGTTCAGTCAAAAAGACTGTGCAAAAGGTTTGGAAAAAAATTTTCATTGTTTTTTCAATTTATTATTTTTTAAAAAGGGTGTAGAAACGTTAGGTTATTTAGAAGCAGAAGGGATGAAAAATGAGCAGTGTCCTCTCCGGACTCGAACCATGGACCTCTCGAATACGCGTTGAACGTGCTGACCACTACACGATGAAGGCATGCAAGGAAGACGGGAGAAATACGTTATATATTCCTTTTTAAAGGACGACTGGGATTGGGGAAATCGATCGCCAAATCCCGGTGGTAGAGAATCATCATCTACTACCTTTTTTAGTTCGGGCGCCAGTGTAGAGAGATTAGGTATTATTTGAAAGCAGGAGAGAAAAAAATGAGCAATGCCCTCGTTGGGACTCGAAACACAGACCTCTCGAATTCGCGCCAGGCGTGCTGAACACTACACCATGAAGGCATGCTAAGAAGGAGGGAGAAATAATTTATATATGTCCCTTTTCGGACGCCAGTGTAGGGATATGAGGTTATTTAGAAGCAGGATGGATGTGACCTCTCGAATACGCGCCGAGCGTGCTGACCACTATACCACGAAGGCATGCTAAGAAGGCAGAAGAAATACCTTGTAAGGGATCCTCCCTTTTGTTTAGTTATCAAGACAAATATTTAAGCATCGTTTTACAATTTTTCTTTCTTACTGCTATTTACTTATTTATTCTTTAAAAGACATAATGATGAATGTTTTCAAAACATAAGCTTCATCTAATTATCCTCAACTTACAAGGAATTTTCGCCTTCTCTTATACGTGCTCTCTAAGTGTAAGTGGTTAGCACGTCCAGCTAGTAAGCGAAAGATCCGTTGTATCAATCCCGCATAGTACACAGCTGGTTTTTCATGTTCCCTAGCTTCAGAAAACGTAACATACTAAGAGAAAAATGTGGTGGACAGAACTGCGCTTGGATTTGGTTGATTGAATCTCGTGCGTTTCTCAAATCGTTCTTGCAATGGGAGAGAGTGTAATGAATTTCTCTATTTCCTTTTTTTATGTTCTTGCGATGTGACTGGTTAGCACATAGTTTTAAATTTTCATGTTCCATAACTTCAGAAACTTTAAACTCATTGATAATTTTTAAAGAAAAGAATGGAATAATTCAGATAGATGATGTGAAGTGAATGGGATAAAACAGTAAGCGTTATCAAAGCGTAAAGTTACGTCTATTCAGTGGGCATAAACGAGTTGTATAGTCCATATAAAGAAGATATGACAAACGTTAAAACTGATTTTATTTACGCAAAAATGCCAGCCAGTTGGCCACTAGGTCGTTAGATTTCCTCTGTCCAATATTTTTTAATAATGCAAATGACATGAATTAGTACGGAGTACTCATCCAAATAATTAGTCGCCAATGGTTATATAAAAACTCACAAAACGCGAGCAAGATTATCAGCCAGTCCAATTCGTTGAAGGTAAACTTATATACATAAACATGGACCACCAAACGTCTGAATTTTGAGACAGCGGCACGTCTTATCCCAGGTGAATTTTTATCTTTCCACTAAATTGTAGTGTCTCTACATTACTTAGTAAATTAAACCAGTCAAGAGCTTTAAAGAAGGGAAACTAATGTCTCTGAATGACAAGGATACCTTCTTGGTGAAGAAATAGGCTTTCTTTGTATCATTAATTCTCCACCGGGAAGAAATTAATTGAAAAGCTGTTGTGTGTTGACATTACCTCGGAATTTCTTTAGACCTTTTAATGCGTAAATCTTAGAAATCTTGCTTTTGTCATAATTATTAGAGAGCTAAGATTGTAACAGAAAAAAAAAACTTTTTTTTTCCGAAAGCATTATTACAAAATATAAGTTGCTGGGAAAATATACATATTGCAATAAGTTCGTCATTGAAATGAGGGTAATAATTTTCAGTGAAAAATTAAATGCTAAGGAATTCTTAAAACATGCCACTACTGGCTCATCGTGTTCTCATAGCATATTTAAGAAATCGTCACAACAAATTTGTTACAAAGAGGAGAAGTAGTATTGAAACAAGGATGGGACGTTACACAAAAAGCTGAACGAATTTCAATGCATTATTAAATTATGATACCAGTAGATTAAAAGCTACCCCACAAATAAACTGGATCCTTTCAGACTATAGACCATACTGTTACGCTTTTTATTTAACTCAAAAGCATTGCATCTGAATGCCCAATAACAAGAAAATCTGCACATCTCAATTATCTCCAAAATACATAGTTGATTTCATAAAAAAAGGATTCCAGAGTAATGAATATAAGAATCAAAATAATGAATATATGAATATAGGTAATAGCCACAGACTTATGTCATCCTTAATAAAGAATGCATTCTTTCAACAAAAATTCCAATATGCTCAACAATGTTCTTCCTTGTCCTCTTTCATGTTTCCTATGTACACTGCGGAGGGGGAAAAAAAAGGATAGTTCCATATTTCCCCCGTTCTACTTGACCGATTGACGAAATTCAAATTGCGTTTCTCTTGTCTCGAAAGCGCGACTTAGGATATATATTAGATTTATATATAGCATTGTTCTAATATAAGTACTTTGACATAAAGCCAGACTCTTTCGAAAATGACATGCTAATTTTTTCCATATTTCTATTCTACGACTCAAATTATGCCAAACTTCCAAGTTTTGTAAAAATCGTACGAGTAGTTTTTAAAAAATTAGCTTTCAAAATTTTAGCTTCACAATGTTAATTGCATTTGATATATATTTATTAATATCTCTTTGCTTATTACACATACTTGATTCCTTCTTTCACAGTTCGAAATTTAGGTTCACTCCAAATAAAACTGACCCATTTTTTATGATTTATTTTTAAATTTTGTATTTTTAAATCATTTTTATAAATTTTTTAAAAATTATTTTGAATTATAACCTATAAAAGTTTTACGATCATCTTAAAGTAGGTGTATTTCTAAGCATACCTGCAAAAAATTCGAGCTTTTTATTCAAAATTTCCGAAGATATACGTGAATTTATATATTGGCGCATTTTCAAATTTGGCATATTTGTTGAAAGCGATAATAACGAAAATGTGGTTTACGCACTTTTCCTTCCTTCTTCAAAAGAATTATTCTTAAAAAAGGAACGATGTGACTTTTTTCCCTCTCACTCACAGTGTTAAAAGGTAGGAACGATGTGACTTTTTTCCTCTTCTGCACGATGGGAGGATAGGAAAATAGGTTGCCATGCATTAAGAAGTGCGCCAAGTGAATTATTCTTGGCTCAAACTGAAAAAAATTCGCAAAGTTAAATTTTTGAATTTCTCGGTGAATTTCGTACCAAATTTGACAAAATTTAATATTTAGGCATAATTTGAGTGGTAGAATCGAAATATGGGAAAAAATTGGTATGTTACTCCAGCAAAAGACCCATTTTGTGCCCAAATACCTATATTAGAACAATGCTATATATAAATCTAATACATATCCTAAGTCGCGCTTTCGAGACATGAAAAACGCAGTTTGAATTTCGTTAATGGGCCCAGTAGAAATGGGAGATATAGAACTGAACCATTTTTTT
>KK117462.1:85307-108555 GCA_000611955.2 Stegodyphus mimosarum
GGGTGTCGTTGTCATAGTTAGATTGGTACAGGAAAAGGATTTAAACTTATCACCGGTTTTTGGGGAATATTTTCTTTAACAGATGATACTGACAAACCCACAAAATCATTTGCATTTATTGCTTCTTTTTGTCTGACCGATGACGTTTCCGGGTTCAGTATCTTATTTATGGGATCAAATGCTGAAGGCTTCAGCCTAAAAGCTGCAGAATAACTCGCATTGTGCTAAATGCAATTGATAAAACATAGGATAAGAAAAAAGACCTCAGAGATAATTTAATGTCTTTCTTACAATTACCATTGGCGGTCAAAGAGACTTATTTATACCTTTGGATAGTGAAATGCGGAAAGTTTTCTTTTTTGAATGACAAATTCCGTTTTTTCCCATTACCAACACAACTTACGAAATTTACTGCGAAATCGTAATCGCAAACGGATTACCTACATTATCTATAAGAAAACGCCACTGAAAGTTGTTTTTACGTATTTTAATATTGCTTCAGACGTATGATTTCACTATTTCGTAGGTAATAGATAAATTGAAAAACCTTACGTTTACACCAGATGACTTCCTTGTACACAATATTAAATTATACGCATTTTGCATTTCATTTAAACTTATTGGATTGAATAAAATCTACTTCATCGATAGCGCATAAACCACAATAGAATAAATGCACTGTTCAAGAATCACTACATTTGTTTACCACAGCGACACTCTGGGAGCTTCACTTAACAGCTCGTTCATTTTATAACTCATTAGAATGCACAAAAATTATGTATATCCTCTGGAGAATTACGTAATCGTTGTCACATGTTCTATTCAAATACTATCACAATTCTAAAACGATGTGTAAAAGAATTAAAAAAAAAAAGGAAACAGTTTTTTTTCCCCAGACGATTCAGTATTTTTCATTTAATTAATTCAGTTCTCACTTCGCGACAAGGCAAATACACATAAAAAATCAAAATATGTATATTAAAAATTACGAAATAAATCTTAAACACTTATTTTCTCGAATAAATTCCAGAATGTATTAAGCATGATTTAATTCGCAATAATAAAAAGAAGGCGTTATCTTTGTTTTTGCGAAGCTTAGTTTCTCTAGATTGCCAACAAATCCAATATTCCTAAGTTTCAAATGTAAACAAATATGTCCGCCATGAGAAAAGGGATTAGGCTTAGCTGAACGTAAACAACTTTTAAGTTGTTGATAATTCTACAAACGTTGCGTGCAGATTTACTAAAGGCATAAAAAACCTAAACCGGAAGATAAGAACAGCACAATTCAATCATTTTTAAAGAAAAATATGCACAATTTACCAACATATAAGAATAAAAAAACTGAGCTCACTGAGCCGAGTAACAAAGTGGATATATATATACATAAATTTGTATGCTTTTGGTGCGGCCAATCGCAACCAAAATAGGAGGTGCACATCTGCATGTTATAGCAGTCGTCATATAGCAAAATTTCAACTGTCTGAGGCTACTCGTTTTTGAGTTATGCGAGATACATAGATACATACGTACGTGCGTAGGCACAGACGCCACGAAAATGTCTCTTCAGAATCCCTTTTAAATCAGTTTTATAATTTTGTTTTTGAAAAAAGCGTCCTTCATTCTGTTCTTACGTACGAATGTCGCTCAAAAACATTGTTAAATTGCATTCGATAGCGGTCAAAATAGATAATTTCGTCGAAATATGATACCCGAAATTTTTGCCGATTACAATACTTCCTTTTTACTTCGTAAAAGAAAGTAAAATGCGTTTTAGTAGGTAATTCCTAATTATTATCACACCCGTTACTTAAACAGTTCCAAAGTTAAATTGCCAACGTATGTCGCAAATTATTGCCAAACAGCCGAAAGCACTAACCATGGTCACTTACATTTTGCCTTTCATGGAAAGATCTCTAAGTAGATCATATGTTTTTGCTGTATTTATGTCGTGTTAATTTTTCTTAAAAATATGTGAATGGTTATTTTTAATGAAGTACCTGTTGATATAATTAATTAACCACTTTAAAATGCATAAATACTTTATCAGTGATTTAGTTAATATCTTTCTGTTCGTAAGACATATAAATTTCAAACTCTTACAGTCCATAATAAATTAACCGTATGCAACATTCATCGAGATCTAAAATTTGTGTAGCGAAATGTGAACAAAATAGGATTAAAAATTAATGAGCTTTTCCATAAGTCATTTTACATTTATATTACCTGAATCTTTGACATGGACAGTGAACAAATCTTACAGTCCTTCGGTAAGAGTTATACAAGCAGTTGCTATCAGTCAGTTATTTGGCACAACCTTTTGCAGATTTTATGAGGTACTTTTGTAAGACCCTCTAACAGCTGAAATACGAGTAGAAACTACACAGGAGAAGGGTGAAAAGAACCCTTTATATAGAAGGGTTAAAGTTATTTAAATTTCTTTTAAAATTCGCAATGCGTCGACGTGACCCTAACACACAAAGCCTCTCTCGAGCGGTAACTCAAATAACAAGAATTAAACTAAAAATTCGAAGATATTAACAAGTAGTAGAATTATGCTACAGGGTTCAGAAATCCTGTTTTCTAAAACAGCGTCGGATATCTAGTGACATCAAAGTAATAGCTGTTACGCCGCGTTAACTACCAATAAATGTCAAGCAGAAGCTCACTCTATAAAAAATACAGTGTTCGCCCAAACTCTCTAACGCTCCCATCTAGAAATCGGTATTTAAACGTTTTCTCCTCAAGGTAAAATTAGCATTAATTCACGCGCGCTACCAAATTTAAATATTCTAGCATTGACAATTAGGGGAAATGAAGGCTTACATTTTCTAGGGGCAATTTGACAATTAGGGGAGCCTTTTTTTGCTGCATTTCACTTAAACGTATTTCCTCGAATTTCATTAGAGATGTATTTTTCATTTAATTAATTCATTTCTCATTTAGCGGCAAAGCAAAAATGCATAGAACCTTAAAGCATCTTCATTAAAAATTGTAAAATACAGAAAAACATAAAACACTAAATACAGTTAAAAACAGTTAAAAAAGCAATTTTTATAATTGAAATTAGAGTTTCTACTCAAAAGCAGTATAGATACAGCTTTAAATTGTACAGAATACTTCAAAGCATATATATCTAAATTGTAAACGAATTTTTTCTCCTTCACATTATTGTACTTAGATATCCCATTTGGGGCAGGTAAAAGTTTTCCAAGATCATTTTGTTTATTTTTGGTTTTACGTGTCGTTCTTTCCTTAATTCGAGGGAATATTTTTCATTTATAGTAACGATGTTAAAAAGCAAACTATATATGTCACAATGAAAGGAGGGATTGAGAAATTATTACGCCACCTTACGCCATTCCATAAAGAAAAATTTTGCTTTTAATGTAACAATCAAACAAGAATGAGAACGGAACATACATAAAGAATCCTGGACTTTATTTCTCAGTGGTTTACTTGATTATGGCACATCACACAAGCTAAAGGGAGTGATGCCTTCGTGGAGAACTTTCTAAATTAAACTGGCACACATCCACGTAACACATAAGGAAAACCACAAAAGCGCCATGCGTCCAGCTGGTCACCAACAATCGAATCTGGTCAAACCAACAGTGTACAGCGACTTTACCGCTTGGCCGCTGGTGGACATGTTATCTCTGAATGACATGAGGGGCTAAACGAAGACGACTGTACAATTATTCAGAGACAGTTTTTTTTTTTGATGAATCTTACACTTGTGAAGGTTCTTAACCATTACGAAAGTTTTTTTCCTCATCCTTAGCTAAATGCTTAAGAATTAAATTTTTGCACTATAACCGGAGTTAGATTTACCCTGCTAACTGTTAACCTGCTATTATATATAGCACCCTGATGCTATATATAACATATATAGCAAAATATATATTAAAATTACCGCATATATCCAGTTCTTAAAAAGAGTAATAATTTTCTAAAAACCATTTGGATTTAGCAATGGTAATAAAGAAAAATTCCCGATTTTAGGGTTAATAAAGTTCTAAATAGAGGAAATGATTATTTAATGCTGTGATTCTCAACCTTTTTCTGTCGCCGCAGCTTTTAACGATTTCAAAATTTGGCGGCACACAAAGAAAAAGATAAGTTTAAAAGTTGTTTACTTACCTATAATACAGTGTGTAAAATAGTTTATGATAATAATTTTGAATGTAAAATAAAATAATATGTACTACATAAACAACAGTGCGTTTATTAAGGGATTAATTACAAATTCATAATAAGAATAATTTTAATGAGAAATATCAGCTTGATGTTTTTTGATAATTTCATTTATATTGGGTCGCAAAAATGACAAGGCTAGTCTCATACCGACTTCTACAGTTAACAGTCTCGATCTTGTATTCGCTTTTATGTTGGTTAATACCGAAAATCCGAATGCACACAAATAAGATGTAGAAAACTGTAATAATATTTTTGAAGCTTTTTTGGCCATCACGCAATAATGGCATCTAATGTTAATCGAAATGAATTAATTGATTCTTTTGAATATTTTGAAATTAAATCTCGATTGTTCGAAAGCGAAATTAGTTCTCCCCTTTATAATTTCATTCAAATACTTCCGTATTTGAATGAAATTATCCCAAATGGATTAAGAACCCCAACAATTTTTTTATATCTTATTTGGGAAATCATGAATAATTCTCTCCTCTAATGTTGTCAAATGATTAATAGCAATTTTATGAATAAATTTATTAAAATCTTTTGAGACTGACTGAAACTTTTCAAATTGCCTTCCTGAGCTTTATTCTTCCATAAAGTTTTTTGTTTTTGGAATCTCTCCAGTTTATCTGTTGAGTTTAATACATTTTCTTTTGGCCCTTGCATACCTGAATTTATGTTATTAAAAATAAAAAAAAATGTCTGATAAGTAAGCTAATCTTCCATCTGCAGGAATCAGAACTTCTCAATTTAAATTATATACTGAACATGCGCGAAAATGCTCCGAATTACGCTCTCCTCCAGAGCACCAAAATCGGCTAGGATACCACAATTGGCGCGCTTATTAATATCTTAAAAACCGAATTTCGCCAATTCTCATGTGTACCGCATACTAGGATTAAACGCATTATAATTTTCGCTTTATACATTTCTAAAATTTGGCGGCATATTTTAAGAATTTGGCGGCACACAAGAGTGCCACGGCACAGTGGTTGAGAATCAATGATTTAACCTTTCAAAATCCTAATTTGTTAAAATTTTCTATTATGACTTAATAAAGCAGTTATTTAGATTAAAATCGTTTACAGCAGTGTCCAGCCACCATAGTCACAAAAGCGAAGCTGCTTTTGTCTCCGAAAGATAGACGGAACCCGAAGAGAAACCAATTGTGGAAGCTGCGTTTGTGAAAAAGAGGAGATTGATCAGGAAAAATGTTTAATAATACTGCTTGGTATAAGCGTTTAGAAGCAATAAATGCATCTGTAAAAGCTTCAGAAAGTAATAACCAGGAAATGGTGGCAAAGGAGGGAATCTTCCTAATCTCCTCAACGATATTTTGACAATTAAGTGGACATTCGAACTTTCAAAGATTTTAAGACAGCAACAGTGTACATTCCAAAACAGAAATAGGTTAAGGATAATAAACTGTGCGTATTGTATGGTTTACTTTCTGTTATGTTTTTAATTATTAATGGCATTTTAAAGTCTTCGTATGCAACGATAGGTTCGAAGTTCTGTATTCCTACAGTAAGTTCACATAGGTTTGTAGAGACATTAGGTTATTTCGAAGCAGGCGACATGAAAAATGAGCAACGCCTTCGCCTGGAATCTCTCGGTTACGCGTCGAGAGTGCTGACCACTACACCACGAAGGCATACAAAGAAGGCGGGAGAAATACCTTATATACTCTCCCTTTTAAAAGGCGACTGGGGATTAGGGCCCCAATCGCCAAATCGTGGTGATGGAGAATCATCATCCACCACCTTTTTTTAGTTCGGGCGCCAGTGTAGAGTCATTAGGTTATTAGACTTGAAAAATGAGCAACGCCTTCACCGGGACTCGAAACACGGACCTCTGGAATACGCGCCCAACGTGCTTGACTAATACACCTCGAAAGGATGCGAAGAAGGCGGAAGAAATACTCTATATACTTCGCCTTTTAAAGGGCGACTGGGGATTAGAAGCCTCAGTCGCCAAATCTCGGTGGTGGAGAATCATGATCCACCACCTTTTTTAGTTAGGGCGCCAGTGTTGAGACATTAGGATATTTCGAAGCAGGAGACATGAAAAATGAGCAACGCCTTCGCCAGGATTCGAACCACGGGCCACTGGAATACGTGCTCAGCGTGCTGACCACCACACCACGAAGGCATGCGAAGAAGGCGGGAGAAATACCTTATAGGTTTACATAATTATTTTTTGAGTTTTCTTGACAAGATTAATAATTCAGCATTTTCAAACATTTATCTTTTCTGAATCCTGAACTTGTTGATTTATTGAATATTATTGTGTATGTTCTGCATTTAAAATAAATTAAGAATATGAAGATTGCGTTTTATTACAACATGACCAGGAGCAGTTCTTTGATATAAATAAAGCTATTTTGGTTTTTAAATACAGATGAGGTTTTTCATTAAACAATAATAATGCTGAATTTATTTTAAAACTGAACATTTGGCTACCGAACATTTACAGTTAGGAGCAAATTAATGAGGGAGAACTGAGTAATGTTAGCCTAAAACGTTTCCAATTGCAGTTCTTAATACAAAAGTGAAGTAAAACATTCTTTTGAAGAAAAAGGGCGGTATCAGTTAATTTCAAGGGTGGCTAGGAAAAATGATTGCAAAAATAGATAGCACGACACCCAAATTAGTTTAAAATAAGACTGTTTAAGTAACCTATGCTTATCTTTCAGGATAAATACTAATTCTCATACTCTGACAAATAATCGTTAGCATATTCCCAGCTGGCAAAAACTGACCTATTTAAATGTAGCAAAATAATAACCATAGTATGATCTACCCATGATCTAATCTATAACGAAGTAATACTTCTACTGCATGACTGAAATTCATTCGCATGTGACAAGAAAATTGTGAAGTTTATTATTGAAGATCAACAGAAGAATGTGAACATGCGAGGAATGTAACAGTTGCGCTTTTAAATAATATTATTGCCAAATGCGAGTTAAAATTACCTTTGCAGTTGCCCATACATCAATGTATCTTGTTTTCCTCCAAGTGTGTGTTATAGTCAAAATTTGCTAAGTTATAGTATGCTAATCTTTCTTAACCTTGAATTTAGTTTAAGAGTGACAAAAGAGTGGGACTCGGACAGCCCGAAAATCTATGCTTCAGTGAATCATGACTATCACGAAGGTCAGAAATGTTTCCTTAACGGAACGCTGACCATTCGTTGTGGAAATTCTCCCTCGTTGAGGTGTCACTGAAGAATATGGACTGCGAATTGTGTATATCACACTTCAAATTTATGCATATCGCAATTCAAGCATATTTTTCAAAAATAAGCACATAATAAAAATTGTGATTTTGAAAGATAAACATTTCATCTATATTGAAAGGTCTCCTGTAAATAAAAATATGGAACTTGCATGTGAGAATGTTTTATTAAGTTTACGAAACTCGCTGAAATGTAACGGTCTTTTTTATAGTTCGTTAAAAGAATCTGTTGGATTGAAACCTTTTTATTTTCTTGTACGAAGTAAAAAGGAAGTACTGTAATCGCGAAAAATTTCGGGGTATTGTATATTTCAACGAAAATATCTATTTTCACCGCTACCGAATGCAATTTAACGATGCGTTTTCGTCATACCTGAACGTAAGGACAGAAAAAAAGATGCTTTTTTTCCCAAACGAATTATAAAACTAATTTAAAATGGATTAAAAAGAGATTTTTTTCGTGGCGTCTGTGCGTACGTATGTATGTATCTCACACAACTGAAAAACGAGTAGCCTCAGAACGTTGAAATTTTGTAGATAGGACTGCTATAACATGTAGATGTGCACCTCCTATTTTCGTTGCAATCGGCCGCACCAAAAGTATACGAATTTTTATATATATATATATCCACTTTGTTACTCGGCTCAGTGAGCTTAGTTTCTTTATTCCGATATATTTGTAAATTGTGCATTTTTTGCTTTAAAAATGATTGAATTATGCTGTTCTTATCTTCCGTTTAAGGTTTTATGCCTTTAGTTAACCTGCGTGTTATAATTGCAGAATTATCAACAATAAAAGCTGTTTAAGTGTGGCTAAGCCTAATGTTTTGGCCATAGCGGCCATATTTTGTTTACATTTAAAAGTTAGGAGAATAGTGGATTTGTTGCCAAATTAGAGAAACTAAGCTTCGCAACAACAAAGATAACGCCTTCTTTTATTGCTGCGAATGAAATCATTCTTAATCAGTTCTGGAATTTATCCGATGAAATAAGTGTTCAAGATTTACTTCGTAATTTTGAGTATATATATTTTGAGTTTTTATGTATTTTTGCGTTCTTGCGAAGTGAGATCTGAATTAATTGAATGAGAAATACTGAATCGTCTGTGAAAAACTCTTTTTATTTTTTTTGTTTTTTTAATTTCTTTTATACATCGTTTTAGATTTATCATAGTATTTGAATAGAACACGTGGCAATGATTAGACAATTCTTCAAATGATATACATAATTTTTATGCATTCTGAGTTAATTTTTATGCATTCTGAATGAGTTGTAACGCTCTTAAGTGAACCTAAAGCTAGAATGTCGGTATGGTAAGCAAATATAGCGAAATTTAAAGAGTGCATTTATTCTATTGTGGTTTATGCGCTATCGACGAAGTAAATTTAATTTAATCCAATAAGTTTAAATGAAATGCAAATGCTTATAATTTAATATTCCCGTACAAGGAATTCACGTGATGTACACATCAGATTTTTTTATTTAACTGGAAAAACGTAAACCATCATTTTAAATGGCAAACCATTGTCATCTAGCACACCAGTTCATTCGGCATATAGGAAAAGGAGCATATTAAACTGTCAAGATGATTTCCACCAAGCATATGAAACTTGTAGCTCATATGTAGTGCTTTCTTCATTTTTTTATAAAGTGTTTAATGAAGCTACAGAGTTAAGTCTTCTTCGCTAGCATTAACTAAGTCCAAATTCCTAAAAGACTTGGAGTGAATTATCTCTCGTCTCAAAAGACTTACAAAGCATTAAGAAAGATTCAAAACAAACCTTTTTATTAAATCAGAACTGGAACATAAATGCAAGACTCGTACTTACAAATCAGCCAATCGCTCGGGACAATGTAACTTAAAGTAACAATAAACTGAAATTTAAAACTAAGTCTAGTAGCCCAGAGCTACACATAACGCGAAGTTGGCTCAAACTTCTCACCGGCGTAACAATTTAAATCTCGGCAAATACAACAGAAAGCCGAAGAATACAATCTTATGAGAGCTAGCTAACCTAGTAACGTGGCCTCGAGAGGCAGAAATATCCTCCATCTTATAATTTACCAATCTCAGCTTAAATACTGAAAGTAATTTGCATTCTGGTGAGGAAACGGAAGGAAGAAATGACAGTAAAGATCCAAAAATAACTGGTTATGAAAAAATAACAGATACCTTACAAAATAAGTAAAGTAATAACAGGATTTTATTAACATCCTTCTACATTTTTGAAGAATAAATTGCTACTTGCTTCATTGTATTCATCTTGATTAACTCTTATATTCATTTCTGACTTTTACTCCCACTCCCCCGACTTGGAATCTGTGACCCTCAAATTGAGGTCTTTGGAAAAAGTGTGCGCACCGTTAAAAGTATTTAAAAAAAATCTAAAAGGTTTAAGGTTTTAACGTCATATTAGGAGGTTCGTTAAGGTTTTTTATGCTCTCACCGAGCTCGCAGTTTAGCAATCTGCTCTAAGACTTACTCCTGCTAACAAAATAATTTTTTGTCTTTTTCACTTTGTTGTTAAACACCGCTTCTTCGCACGTAACAGTAATATCACAAAAATTTTAGAAGTAGCATGCATTCAGAATGCCAGATACAGTGTTAAATAATTCCATAAATGATTATCAGTGTTTTCTCAATTCATCACATCAATGTTAAGTTTGTCTAGTAAAACGACTTACACAACTTCTTTTGTCATTTTATTATTAATCTCGAACCTCAGTTTTTAGTCTAACCACTTTTGAGTCATATCATTTTTGATGTCCATATCACTTTTCAAATAAACAGATGCCACGATGTCGGTTAACCGAAGAGAAAAAGATTTTATCACGCGAAAAACAACTAAGAATACCCTACAACAACAAACAAAATAGGAACAGCGAAAAATATTGTTCTAAAACCAAACGACCTAGCAAATAAATATTTAGAACTTCCACTATCAGGAGAAGTGCTGGCATCGCGAGAAGAATGAGCCTTTTTGAACGACGTTAAAATCTGAACCATTTTAGATATTTTTTTTCATTCGTTTAATTTTTAAAACCTTTATTTGATTTTTATTAATTTCATCTCTTTTATTTTATTTATTAAACACCACTTTCTTTGCACTTACACCACACAAAATTCAACAACAAATTCACAAAAAGTTTAAAAACAGCATGTCTTTAGATCTCCTGATGAAGTGTTTTTACTATGCATGTTTTTATTCGTTACGTTATTTCTTTAAAAATAATACATAGCTGTAACATTTGTTAACAGCATCCTTTTATTTGTGTTGCCCTACTTTTATTATATTCGCTGTATTATTTCTTTAAAAATAATGTATGGTGATAGTATTTGGTGGTAATAGTTAAAAGTGATACGGACAAAAAGAATGTGAAGTTTGAGACAAATAGCACTTCTAGTGTTAAAAGATAAACGGTTAAAATTAAAAATATATATATATATGAAGCAAATACTTCGTTTTTCTTTTTAAATAAAAGTAATATTGCTAAAAAATAAAACAAAGCTTTGCTATTGATTTATCAAATCAATCATTCACGAAATCCAAGGACGAAGCTGAATCGATGAAGCTTTGAAAATTGTTCTGCTGAGTATTTCTTTAGTTATTCTAAAGTATTTCTAAAGTATTTCTTTAGTTATTTACTATCACGTTCTTTACATTTAACCATAAAATTCAATTCAAGAGCAATATCGCAAAATAATTTTAAACTGAGCATATCTTTAGAATTTCCGATATCCAGTCTCAAGCGCTGGAGATAAAAATGTTTTATCTGTACAACGTTGCCATTGCTCGCTTTGAAATCCTTGAGTTTCTTAATAAAAAATTCGTTAAAGTTATACAAAATATGAAATCGATAATAAAACAAATCCCAAATTTCAAATTTGGGCTTCCAGATGCCCACATTCACAGTAGGATTACGTCATGCAAAATTGTGTGGCTCTAGGTACCGTTTTTTATGACAATGCGAGAAAGATACATACATTTATGCAGATTCTTCATTATTTAATTTCATTAAATATAATACAGGGCTGCAATATTTCGTGGCAGCAGTTTGAAAAGTGATTAAGACTTTTAATGTTTCCAACGCAAAATCTCAAAACGAAAACAATAGTCCTTCAGGGACAAAGCACATATGGAATAATAATTAAGCGAGTACAGAATCGATGGATAAAATATTTGAAAAGGAAAGTTGAACGACCTAACATTTCAGAGGAGTAGAAATATAAAGAAGTGAAAGAAATCCTCCGAAACAATTTCATTCAAAGCTTTTTAAGTAGTTTAATAATATGTTTCAGGTTCAGCCAACAATTGGCAATTAAATTTGAAGAGGGAAAATAATTCTTTCAGCACAAATAATTTCATGTTCTTCTGAGGTCGACACAGAAACAATAAATTTTGAAACCTGCTTCTTTCAATGATTTATCACATGATCTCATATTTCTTTTCAGATTTTCAAGGATAACAAGAATGCTTTGACATTAAGCCATTGATACTGATTGCACTTTCAAAAAAATGTCGTGAGAAACTAATTTGAATTTCTTAAGTTCAAATTTCAAGTGAAAATTAAAAAAAATATGAATTTAATTATTCTTATTCCTTTATTTAATACCAATATCGTGGAACGAGGTTTTAAGAAGAAATGCATATTTTTATTGCATTAAAACTGACCTAATTGTCGTTTCAAGGAGTGCTGAATTAGCCTTCTTAACAAATTTATGAAACTGTTGAATTTGTTTTAATATTCAGTACATAACTCAGTTTTCCCTGCTACAATTTAATAATTATTTTAATAATTATTTTTAAAACCGCCAGCTTTAAATAACCTATCAATATAAATTAGTGAAAATACATAATTTAAAACCATACTTTAAAATAATATAAACAGCAAAAACTGGGGCCAAAAGTTAACGAAAGTAATTAATTTCCTTGTTTCATTATTTCCTATATTAATATGGGCATTTAATGGTTTATTTTTACAAGCACATACATCAACACATAAATTCTTTACTATAGGTTGTGATACATTAATGTAGGATATTCTTTGCTGTAGTGTGTAGTATATCACTATAGAGCATGCTTTACTATAGGGTATTCTTTAGTATAGGGTGTAATATATTAGTATAGGATATTCTTTACTATAGGGTGTGATATATTACTATAGGACAGCAATTCTCAACCGGTGGCTCGAAAAAAGAGGTGGTACACAAAATAGTTTTAACTACTAAATTCACAAATGTCGTGAAGAAAAAGAACAATTGATTGACATTTCCTATGATCGAACTGTAACTGCAGATTTAAAAAACAACACATTTGTTAACTTTTGACTGAACCGAAAAAAAGCATTTAAAGGCATTTTAAATAAAGCTATTAAATTTTTATTGCCTTTTTGCACAACCTATTTGCATGAACAAGGATGTTCTTCCATGTTATATTTGAAAAATAAAGACATAAAGAAATTGATCTCTCTTAAACATGCTCAAATTCCGCACTAAATTTTAGAATTAAATTTTTATAACTTAAATTTTAATCGTAAAAATAGCAATCAATTTTTGATCTAATAATTTTTATGCGTGCAAATTTAATATAAATAGCCAATAGCTTGTGAAAATGGCAAAGTATTCTTTTAATATTTCTATTGAGAAATTAAAAAATAATCATTGCAAAATGTAGTAGTGGTATTAAAGTTTTTCAGTTTTTGTTTAGATCGTACGCGTCAGTCAAAAGGTTGAGAACCGCCGCTATAGGATATTCTTTACTATAGGGTGTGATATATTGCCATAGAGTATTCCTTACTACAGGACGAGATATATTACTATAGGTGTTCTTTACTATAGGGTGTGGATTACAGCCGAAAATACCGCAGCAAAAACATCGCGGACGAAAACGTCGCGGAGAAAACAACGCAAGACGAAAAAGTCGAGGTAAAAAACATCGTGAGAGAAAATAAAGCAAAGAGAAAGCATCGCAGTTCTAAAACATCGAGGTACAAAATATCGTCGTCAAAAATAAAGTGGTTCAAAAACTTCGCAGTTTAAAAACATCGTCGTCGAAAATATAGTGGTAAAAAATAAAGCTTCGACAAATCACCGCATGACGATAACATTGCACACAGGCGTTTTTTAGGCTTTAATAATTGTAAATGAATATTCGCATAATGATTTGTGAGCGCAAGATGGAAAGAAGGATAATTTTTTATTTCATATTTTCTTTCGTATTTCATATTTCTTTCATATTCAATAAACTTTCATATTTTTTATTAACTAATAAATTTCTGAAAGCAAAACAAGAAATAATTTTCACTATAAGAGTATCAGATTAACAAAAGTGAAGAAAATAATCTCATAATTAACTTACCATTTTTTTTATAAAACTTCCTTTTCCTAATCTTTTTTAGATTATACGTTTCATGAAAAATTACCAGCAAAAGTTTATAAAAAATAATTTATTAATGACCTTTGTTAGTTAACTACATCAGTTTAAAATTCTATTAAATGTTATAAGTTGCATTAATTTTCTATGCTTAAGTTTCCATTTTACATTTTCAGCAAATATTTATTAGTTAATAAAAAATATGAAAGTGAAAATTAATGTCCTTTCCATCTTGCGCTCACAAATCATTATGCGAATATCTATTTACAATTATTAAAGCCTAAAAAACGCTTGTGTGCGATGTTATTGTCATGCGATGATTTGTATGAGCTTTATTTTTTACCAAGATATTTTCGGCGACGATGTTTTTAAACTGCGAAGTTTTGGATACGCTTTATTTTTGACAACAATATTTTGTACCACGATGTTTTCTCTTTGCTTTATTTTCTCCCACGATGTTTTTTACCGCGACGTTTTCTCCTTGCTTTGTTTTCTCCAGGACGTTTTCGGCCGCGATGTTTTCGGCGGGCACTAGGGTGTGATATATTACTATAGGGTATTCTTTACTATAAGGTTTAACGTTACTCATTTTCAAAGTAAGATAACACATTCATTGCACGCAATAAATAATAGCTGGACACAATTAGGGAACCAATATCTTGAATTAATAAAAGGGGCCACATTTCTTTCATATAGCATTTTGGAGATATCCTTCATGACAGTCGATGCATTGCTGCCATCTGCCAGGCACGATTACCATAATGGTACCTAGAGTGTGTAACATTCCTAAATTCTGACCGAATTGCATTTTTAAGGCTGTTAATATCAGGCAGGGTGTCAGTAAAAGCTTCATCTTTTAAAATATATATATGTATAATATCTGAAGTACCTGTTCTAAACCAGGATTACAAGCATTTGTTTTAAACACTCAAAGTCTTACTCAAAAAAATACAGTCGAAACACAGAAAGTTACAGGACATGAGTACACCCGACCACATCCTTATTTCGGGTTGGCGAGTATTTATTTGCCTCCTTAAATGCGCCGATGCTGTGCTTCCTTAAAAGGCCGATGAGAGATGATTGATGACACACTGTACCTACCGCTGTACATGATTTATTACATAAATTCTTGAAGTACCTGGTTCGTAGCTGAAGTACCTGGCGTTGCTCGAGATGAGTAAAGACGCTTCATATGTGAGGGTAGGGGTAATTTTTTGGAAATCTCAGGTAGGAAGAGAGTTTCCCTTTATTGTGGTTTAAGGAAATGTAAATTTTTTCCAAGCTCGTATAAAACTGTAAAACAGTGTAGAACTTATACGGCGCCACGTAACGTTTTAGTAAAAACTGGTACTTGCTTGACCAACTGCCATGTCTTTTTTTTTTAAATGGTATTTCGAAAAATCACTAGCCACTTTGGCAGATTTCTTCACCGTTTTCGAAATGTTCGCGAAAATCTGATACAGCTTAGTTAAATTCTGCTTTAGATTTACCTGGGCAAGCGTCAGCGAAAGTGACATCTATTCCCTACAAAAAATTCATAACAAGATTCTCAGGATAATCACTGGAGCTCCATACGACTTTAGAAACAAAAATCTGCATGCTGACCTGAAAGTGGAACTAATTTCTGATTTTCTGCACAGAATAAATGCTAAATTTTATGATAAAGCTACGCAGAACACGTCCGCCGGGTTTGCAGATGTATTCGCTTACGGAATACTTGAAGAAGACAGGAAAAATGACCCTTAGCAGCTTTTCTCTTAAATAGCGCAAACACGCAGGGACAAGATCAACATGTGTAAACTTCGTATTGATTTTATAGCAAATTTGGATTTAAAAATGTTCATTAGCTCAGCAGAAGTCACAGAATTGCCACCACACCCCTGATAAGACAATCTGCCATCGTATTCTCATCCGCCAGTGAGATTTCGGAGACAGTGAGTCTCAATGTTTTCTTATTTTTAATTTTTTTTATCTTAAGGTACGCACTTTTATGGTGGACCAATTTGATGAGCCATGATGTGTGGAGGCCCCTCATGGGATTCCGTGATAAGCTCTGGTAAGAGCGGAATTAATTTCTGCTGTAAACCAGAATATGCAACCAAAGCATCAAAGCATGCATTAGACTTTTTACACTGCTCAGGAAAGTTCGATACTGTTCTAAAAAGTGAGGAAACACGGCGCAATCTAACGGTAAAAAATAATAGCTGGAACGCTGCAATGATAAGGTGAACCTAACATGGATGACGTGAAGTCAGTGTTCTGATACAGACGCCTTGAATGTGAACCCTGTGAGATGGTTTTTCGAAATCTTATGTAGACAGTGACTTTTCTCTTGCAAAATTTCATCAAGGTCATTGAAATATAGAGCTGTATGAATTACACAAACACAAAAAAACAAACGGCCACTCTTCTTTATACATGCAGATTATTTTAATGAATCCAATTAATGCCATTTCGTGGTCCAATTAGTAATTACAAATCTATGACCACAATATAGAATTTAGCCCACTTGACTGCTTTTATTGTTTTAAAGAGATTTTTTTTCCATTTGCTTACTTCCAAATTTAATTCTCCATCAATGCACTACTTCAATACGACGTATTTTTTGCATTTCATTCTTTCATGCTATACATTGTGTTAATAAAGTCCCGGACCCATTTTGATGTTTAATAACTCATAAAATAATAAAGATAGATTAAAATTAATAACATAAATGGTTAAATAGACTCAAAAAGTTTCATGACCCTTGTCAATGAACTTCCACCTGTGCCCCCTTCGTCGCACGGAGAATATCGAGTCGATATTCAATTTCACGCCAGGTACCGGCAAGCATGTCGGCATCCACAGAGGCTATTGCGGTTGTAATTCTGGCTTTTAGGTCATCAATGTTCGACACTCTCCTCCTGTAAACGTTGTCCTTTACAAATCCCCAAAGGAAAAAGCCCAGCGGCGTTATATCAGGTGATCTGGGTGGCCAAGGAACGTTTCTTATCTGCGATTTTTCTAGTTTCTAGAAAATTCTTTTTCCACCGCAAGATGCTGCTTTTGGATGGAGGACCTTTTTGGTAAATTCTTCTGCAGTTTCCCTGTGTTTGCATTACGGATTTCGTTTCTATGAATCACCATAAAATCTGTGCTTTCTCTTGTGGTGTATGCATTCTCCTTAATATCCGGTCGCATAAAATATCACATACAAAAGTACTAGAGCAAACACATCAAAAGTAAACATTGCAATAGTTCCCAAAAACAAAATAGAGAAAAATGCAATTAATAAGCAGACGATATTTAGAAAAGTACAGATATTTAGACTGCAAAATGAAATTATCTGAAATTAACCACACGCGCAGACGATATTTACAAAAAGTAAAGAAATTCAAACCTGAAAAGGAAAATATATAAGTTATTCCATCAATAAATGCCAAAGGTTTGTTTATATCTTCATTATTTTATGAGTTATTAAACATCAAAATGGGTCCGAGACTTTATAAACACCCGGTATTTCTACTCAACTTGTATAGTGATCAGGATTAAATTTGCTATATTTGGGTTTAAAATGTTTATCCGATTTTTCGTATTAAAAAGAATATACAATTTTTTATGGAAGAAAAAGGAAAAATCATTTGCACTGGTTCTTCTTGAATTTTTAAGCTTAATAACAGTTGCAAGCTAGACGGGTGAAGTTCCATTTGTGAATAAAGCTCAAGCAGTGTTTTAAATCATGTCACGCTGTTAAATAAATTAATTTAATTCTGGTTCATTTTACTTCCTCTAAATAAAAAAGAAGATATAGGTTTTTTTACATCCATTTCCATTTCTCTTGTCAAAGAAGAATTTTTTTTATTTGAGAATAACTAGAATCAAGTGACCTTAAACTCATTGCTAGATTCAGAGGGAGTAAACTGATGAAATCCATCCTTTACAATATCTCACAAGTCACGACCACACCTCCTCAAGTCAAATGCGGTCACGTATTTCAGGCTGAATTCTGAATCGTTCATTTCAATTCTGCAAATTGGTAGGAACAATACAAGGTCGTCAGACATCTAAATTTGAAAACGTAAAAATAAAAAATCAACAGTGCAAGTAAAAGTGAAAAATATAAGAAAATGATCAATTTAGGTTGTGAAAACTTAGGTGAGAAATTTCTTTTACTGTTTTCCTTTCTCTTCTTGAATTTCAAAAAAGCGTTTATATTTTGTTTCATTAACTTCCAATAATACCATCTTATAAATCAGAGAAAGAGGGAGATGAAATGGTATTTTAAAATAACACTATATCTTTAAATTATTTTACAATGATTTTTTAGAATAGAGAGACAATGATTATTTTTTATGAAGCATATGACAGGAAAAGCAGGCTTAATCTGGATAAATGATTCGAAAAAAAAAGTCACATTCTAACAGTATACTACAGTGTTTCCCAACATCGGGCCCACGCGCCATAGGGGAACAATCCGAGAATGGACTCGTCCAGATTTTAAGAGTGCAAGGAACGTTCGAATTTCCAAATTTTCTTCAAGACCCGGAATTTTTCGAAATTTCATTTTTTATTCCTAAAAATAAGGAATAATGTAAGTAATGTACACTGCGCGGAAAAAAAGAAAAAAAGAAAAAGGAAAAAAAAAAGAGAGCAGTTCTATACCTCCCGTTCTACTGGGCCGATTGGCGAAATTCAAACTGCGTTTTTCATGTCTCGAAAGCGCGACCTAGGATATATATTAGATTTATACATAGTATTGTTCTAATATAGGTATTTTGTCACAAAATCGGACTTTTCTGAAATGGCATGCCAATTTTTTTCCATATTTCGATTCTACGACTCAAATTGTGCCAAACTCTAAAATTTTGTAAAAATCGCGCGAATAGTTTTTAAACAATTAGCTCTCAAAATTTTTGCTATTCAATGTTTATTCAGTTTGGTATGTATTATTAATATCTCTTCTTTTATGAAACTTATTTGATTCCTGCCTCCACAGTTCGAAATTTAGGTTCATTCCAAATAAAATTCCTCGATCTTTTATGATTTATTTTTAAAATTTGTATTTTTAAATTATTTTTATAAACTTTTTGAAAAAAGTTTGAGATATAACCTATAAAATGTTTACCATCATCTTAAAGTAGATGTATTTCTAAGCATACCTGCAAAAGATTAGAGCTTTTTATTCAAAATTTCCCAAGATATACGTGAATTTATATATTGGCGCGTTTTGAATTTTGGCATATTTGTTGAAAGCAATAATAACGAAAATGTGTTTTATGTACTTTGTTAAAACTATTTGAAATTAGGAACGATGTGACGTTTTTTTTTCTCGTCCACAATGTAAAAATGCAGGAACGATGTGACTTTTTTTCCTTCTTTGCACAATGGAAGGGAAGGAAAATATTTTGGCCCATACTAAGAAGTTCGCCAGTTGAATTATTCTTTCCTCAAATTGAAAAAAAATTCGCCAAGTTAAATTTTTGAATTTCTCCGTAAATTTCGCACCAAATTTTACAAAATATAATATTTAGGCAGAATTTGAGTCGTAGAATCGAAATATGGAAAAAAATTGGTATGTGTTTTCAGAAAAAGTGCCATTTTGTATCAAAATACCTATAAATACAAATATAATCAAAATACAAAGCTATATATAAATCTAATATATATCGTAAGTCGCGCTTCCGAGACACGGAAAACGCAATTTGAATTTCGTGAATCGACCTAGTAGAACGGGAGGAATAGAACTGTCCCATTTTTTTTTTTTTTTTTTTTTTTTTTTTTTTTTTTTAGCAGAGTACACGTAAAAGGGTTTTAAATGGACGTGCATTTTTAATATTTTATAAAGAAGTTTCCCTGTAGACATGGACATTTAAATGTTTAGAAATGTCTTCCTAAAACCTATCATTCAAGTTTCTCTAGTGAACATTTCATTTTTTGAATATTAAAAATTATGCATATGCTAGGGTGAGCATAAGAATCTTAGAGAGGATTAGGTGGGACATATCACAAAAAAGATTTAGAAACACTGGCATACGACCCATAACAAGGTTGGAAATCTGACAGCTGGAAAATTGGTCTGACAAAGAATGAAGATAAAATAACTCAATGCACTTTCTGTAAGACATAATTTAATACAGCTTAAAAAGCTCATAGTCAACAAGATTATAAATGTCTTTTTATTTATCTTCAATGTCGGACTAAAAGCAAAATCTAGATCAAATTTCTTGTTGATTTACAAAACTGCGTTCGAGATATATTCGTAGTTGTGTTTTGACTACCGGTCGGTTATTATTTTTGGATGCCTTCCCAAATAAGATTGTTGTTTTCGACAGATTTCTCCTTAGATTCGCCTACATGATTGGTGATCACCTCCATCTTTGTGCATGCTGTAACAAAGGGTTCCTGTTCAAAATTTATTGGGAGACATAATATGGATTTTTTTTGTAGCATTTTGACGTTTTCTTCTTATTTTGCCTGTATTATGTTTCTCTCTCTTTATTTTATCTGTATTTTAACACTTAAAGATATGTTTCCAAAGGCTTTTTAACACATTGGGAAAATTCAAAACTAAAGTTAAACGTACCACTAGTGTTACACAAGAAAAAAATAGGTGGTAGGCAAAGCATTAACAAAGTATTGTTAATTCTTAAATTCAAAAATTAAATATCTCAAAATTCTGTTTACGTATCTCTATAACACTCTTAAACATATGTGATCTGAGCTTTGGTCAAGGGCAATAGCCGCTCATAGACTTTAGCAAAATAATCCGTTTTTATTTTCACAAATATTCTTTTAGCCATAGACATAACTAAATTTGTCATAAATAATGTTTTAAAAAGGAGTACTGGAAATGGATGTTGTATTTAATAGGAAATAAAAATAAGTTCCTATAGAAAGATAATGGTACCTCATTAATTCTTTTAGAGCTGATTGATTTATTAGCATGTCTGCACTTTATGTCGCCACCATTTCCGGGCTCATATTGCTCGATTTTCAATTAAAGTAATATTTTTACGTCGATCTGCTGTCTGTAACGGCAGGTGTTTTATCTTCTTGTTCTTTTGCATGCCTCACTTTTCTATGCGATATCAGAATACGTTTGTTCTTGAAGAACTCGTAATACATACATTGTGCATTTAAAGATTTGTGAAACAAATATAGATTTTCAAAAGGGAAAAATGGCTAGGATCAACTAAGCGGAAAGGGAAGATTCATAAGTGATGGGTTCAGGGCAATCTACTAGCACTAAGCATACTGAAAAGAAAAGAAAAATTATTTACAGAAAATATAATGAAAGTATTTATCATTTGGGTTTACTTGGAATGGAGATAAAATGTGTCCTCAACATCAATGTGTTGTTTGAGGTGAACTATTATCCAATCAAAGTATGAAAAAATGTATAAAAAAGTATGAAACCATCGTTTCTTAAAAAGACATCTTGAATCTAAGCATGCCAGTTTAAAGGATAAATCTGAAAAATATTTTAAGAGGAAATTATCGGAGTTCAAAAATAGTAAACAAGTAATGAAAGATTTTGTTACTTGAAATGAAAAAGCTTTGGAAGCTAGTTTGTCAGTAAGTTTAAGAATTGCCAGGAATGGAGAGGATGGCGTTATTGGAGAAAATCTTAAATTACCAGCAGCTAAAGATATCGTTTTAAACATTAGCCAATGAAAAAGCGACTAATGCACTTTATGATTTTCCGTTATAAAATGATACAGTAAGTCCACAAATTCATCAGAAGGCAAATTCCATAAAAGAGAGTGTAGGGGATATGTCTTCTAAAGTAAGCGTCTCGTTCAGATTAATTGTGTTCTTAGTAAAAAATTTTAATCTTATAGATTATTTGCTTTTTAACAGGATTCTTTTGGTTTAGTGACTAATATCTTTATTTTGATTGAGTATCAATTAGTGATTTGAATCTAGCAAATAATTTGATGCTTACTTGGAAGTAAGATGAAACACTCTCTCTTATTTTAGTTACTGTTAAATGATGGTAGATTGGTTTATCCCCTTGATAAGTCGATTAATCTGCTATCAATAATAATAACTGGTTTTTCAATACTTAAAAAGTTTACTTTTGATTTTGGCATTTTTGTGATTTAGCTTTTCCTTAACTGTGTTTAAAGCAAGCAGGACTGAAAATTCTATAATTTTTTTTAAGTACTTTTTCAGTAATGTTTTTAAATTGAATTTCCGTTGCTTGGAGACGTAATATGGAGAGTTTTCTTTTTATAATTTATAGTGAATTCTTGCTTTATTACTTTGCAGCTTTAACGCAAGTCTTGTGCTTATTAATTTACTTTTAATTACTTTCATTATGAATATATATATATATATATATATATATATAGCATTATATCTCTCTATATATAAATAAAATTGTTTGAAAATTTTTAAGAAAATAATACCGATAAATAAAAAGAGAGTTAAACTAGCTGCACAAAGTATTCTGTCAGTATACAAAAGACAAAGTTATGGATTTAATAATCGTATGTTATGGTCAGTATGCAAACTCCATAGGTTTCATAATCCTTTGAGCCAATTTGTTGATTTAAGGTAACTTTAAATAGAAAAGTGATTCTTTTGAGCTTCGAAATGGCAAAAAGTAGCGAGCTTATTTAAGTGAAAGAAAAGACATTGTTGACCAGAAAAATGAATTTTCTTTTTTCTTAAAGACACGTTGCCAAACTGACTAAAATTCCACTTTCAGTAGGGCAAAGTATAATGGAAAGGTAGCAGCAAAGAAACACAAAGAATTAACCTAGATCTGGAAGACCAAAATTTCTCATAATATGATTCTTTTTAATTATGTAATAAAATAGCATAACATTTATACTAATAGCTAAGTATAAAACACCTGCTATGACACTGGTATGCTAACATATGACCTAATGTCATAAGTAGAACTTGATTTATTTAGACTCAATTCCAATGATCATATGATTCAATTCCATATGATTTTTTCTTCTTCCTAGAAAAAGTAAAATGAATGTTTCTATTGATATATTTGCATGTTTTAAACTCGTTATCTCATTAAGAAAAAGAAAACTTATAATACTGTGCAGTATGTGTATTTTTAAAATACTCAACTATGTCTTTTATTATTAAAAAATCTGATGTGTACACCACATGACTTCCTTGCAGGGAATATTAAATTATACTCCTTTTTCTTGCATTTAATTTAAACTTATCGGATTGAATTAAATCTACTTCGTCGGTAGCGAAAAAAACCACAACAGAATAAATGTTCTCTTTAAAATTCACTATATTTGTTTACCACAGCGACACTCTGGCGCTAGGCTCACTTAACAGCGTTACATCTCATTCATTTTGTAACTCAGAATGCACAAAAATTATTATATCACCTGAAGAATTATCTAATCGTTGCCACAGGTTCTATTCAAATACTACAATAAATCTAAAACGATGTGTAAAAGAAATTTAAAAAAAAAAAAA
>KK117462.1:108580-138275 GCA_000611955.2 Stegodyphus mimosarum
TCGCAGACAATTAACTATTTCTCGTTCATTTAATTCAGTTCTCATTTCGCAACAAGGCAAAAATACATAAAAACTCAAAATATCTGTATTAAAAATTACGAAGTAAATCTTAAACACTTATTTCCTCGAATAAATTCCAGAATGGAGTAAGCATGATTTAATTCAAATTAATAAAAGAAGGCGTTATCTTTGTTGTTGTGAAGCTTAGTTTCTTTAGATTGGCAACAATTGCACTATTCTGCTAAGTTTCAAATGTAAACAAATATGGCTGCTATGGTAAAAATAAGTAGGCTTAGTCACACTTGAACAACTTTTAAATTGTTGATAATTCTACGAATACTGCATGCAGATTTACTAAAGGCGTAACCTTAACCGGAAGATAAGGCCAACACAATTCAATCACTTTTAAAGCAAAAAATACTCAATTTACCAACAAATAAGAAAAAAAAAACTGAGCTCACGAAGCCGAGTAACAGAGTGGGTATATATATACACACACACACATATATATATATATTATTAACAAGTAAGAATGCAAAAGCTATAGTACACCCTAAACCCTCTGAATCCTATTCGAAGAAGCACGTTAGTGCCAAAATTACAAATTAAATACAATTAAAACTTTAAAATCATAAGCAAAAATTCACAAGAAAATATAACTCAAATAATGCCTTGAAAATTGTAATTTTTTGGCAAAATGGGAAAAGCTGAAGTTGCAATAAAAACAAGGTATACAATAAACAAAAATGGTAATATTTCATTGAGAGTTGCATAGTTGTCTCGTCAGGGGAAAAGGAAACCGTGCCCCTTCCATTGAAATATTACCTCCACGCGTTTCAACTGACGACCAATTGAGACAATACCGCGTAAAATAATTGACTGAACTTAAAAATCTATTACATCTTTCAATACAAATCTAAATCGTCTCAATTGGACGCCCCTTTTCCCTACGCGTGGAAGAAAAGAAACGTACTACCAAAACATAACAATAAGTAATTAGAATAAATGGAGGCAGCTAGGTAACAAATATTGTTAAAACGCCTCAAGACTTCTAAAAGATTTATTAAAATTTACAGAAATCTAAATTTAAAATAGTATTAGAGAGGGAATGAAACCATAAATCATTAATTATAATTTATAGTTAATTTCTGAAACACTATTGGTCCTATATTACAACCGAAGAAATCAAAAAAATCTAAAAAATGGGGGCCCTCTTGCTTAAAGTAACGAAGCTGTTAAATTTGAAGAAAAAAGTACTTTAAACATATTAAACCTTGTAGAAAAAACGTACACTTTTGTGTAAAATGTTTCTGCAAGAAGATATAAAAATAAGACTCACCTTCTTGAAGTCGCGCCGAAAAATTAACGTGTTGAATTTACTAGAAAGCATTGCAATTCTACGGGGCTGTAAGTTTAGCTAAGAAATCTTTGCAATCCCAAACCTACAGGGGGAGGTGACGTAGTGAAGGCATAGTTCCGCCTAAAACTTTCTGGACGAATGAAAATGTTACCCGTGGCCGGGGGGTGTCAACTTGAAGGGCAGTTCTTAAAAATGGCGTCCTTCTAGTGAAAAACTAAGAGTTTGGTGTAAATGTTTCAAAATGGCTAGAAATCGTATTTTCTGCTAATAATTTGGCCAAAAGATTGGGAAAAAAAGGAATTAGAATTTAAAAGTCTTCTTCAGGAAAGCGGGCTTTCATGCCACTGTCTTGAAAAGAAATTAGCCCATTTTTTTAGTGAAAGAGATAGACATTGGCCATTTTATCACTCTTTTAAAAGAATATAATGTAACTATGATCTTATGTTCAATGAGACCGAGAATTATTTTACATTTGTACATTAAATCACATAGATTGGCCATCGACTATATACCTTCTAGTAAAAGATTTAAGTAAACGTAGCATTATCCTAATTATATGATTTAAGAATAAAAGGGTAAATGCCAGCTTTTTTGAGTGCTGTTTGGATTATTTTGTTAGGTATTTGATTTTCATTGAGTATTTTAATTAAGTGGAGTAAATCTTCTTTAATATTGTCCGAGTTGTTGCAAATTCTTTTTATTCTGATTATTTGTGAATGAATAGTATTGATTATTATTTTTTTTCGAAATATTAGAGTTCCAATTAGTAAGTTTTAAAGTAGGAAAGGCAAATTCGCGACGTTTGTCGAAAATTTTAATATGTCTAAAGTTATTAATCTGTAAGTCAAGGTAAACAATTTCGCCTTGTTGGCTATTAGTGATATTAAGCTTTAGGTTGGAAGGATAAATCTGGGTATTTTTTAGTTTTCCAAAATTATTAAAGGCAATAATATATTTGGTACAGCCAATTGCAATCAAAAAGGAAGGTGCACATCCACACGTTATAGCAGTCCTACATACAAAATTTCAACATTCTGAGGCTACTCGTTTTTAAGTTATACGAGATACACACATACATACGTACGTACGCACAGACGCCAGGAAAAAAAATCTCATTTGATTCTATTTTAAATCAGTTTAATAGTTTTTTGTAGGAAAAACAGTCCTTTATTCTGTCCTTACGTACAGATGTCATGGAAAAACATCGTTAAATTGCGTTCAATAGCGGTGAAAATGGATATTTTCGTTGAAATATGGTGCCCGAAATTTTTCTCGATTAGAATATTTCCTTTACTTCGTACAAGAAAGTAAAAAACAAATTCATTTTTACTTATTTTATCACGAATGAATATGTGTGATCAATTAAAATCAGCATGAATTTTAGCAAGAAAGCAGGCAAATTTTATTTTCAGGAGTCTCATCTAGAGTAATAAATTTCCTGGATTTTATGAATTGTGGATCGGGTAGGGAAAAAAAAACATTCTTTGTTACCATGTAAAATAAAAACAGGATATTAAGCTACTTAAGCAGTTGTAAAGCAACCCTAAGCTCTATTCCCTTAACTTTACTACTACTCACGGGTTATCCTTCAGCTGTTACGGGTGAGTAATCGCCTTCACGGAAATTAACTTAAATCACTAAATAAACACGCAAATAAGTGAACAAGAACTAAAACCTTTTCTGGTAACCACGGACCTATCATTTATATAAATTTTAAGTAATTACAAATTAGTTTCTGGAGCTCTCTTGTCAAGAATAACTTACGGGCAAATTGATAATGACAATATGTGTCTTTGTTTATGTTGCCAGAATGATTAATATTATAATTGAACAAAAAAAAATCTATCAACAACAACAAAAAAAAAAGAAAAAAAATCTGAAAGATTTCAGATTTTAAATTACGTCCAAAGGCGCGTTTTTTTAACGTTTCGTGTGCTACCTTTTTTTATTAAATATCATGTACTACGTACTCAAACCATAAAATTCAGTTCAAAATCAATATCGCAAAATCATTTTAAAATGAACATATCTTTAGAATTTCCGTAAGTCTCGTGCGCTGGAGATAAAAATGTTTTTTTTTTTCCGTACAGTGTTGCCATTGCTCGCTTTGAAATCATTTAGTTTGTTAATCAGAAATTCGTTGAAATGTTACAAAACATAAAATCGATAATAAAGCAAATTTCAAATTCAAAATTAGGGCTTCCAGATGCCCATATTCGCAGTAAGATTACGTCATTCAAAATTCGATGGCTCTAGGTTTTATCACAATGCGAGAAACATGCATACATTTGTGCAGATTTTTCATTTTTTAAAATTTAATGCAGAGCGATAACATTTAGTGGCAACAATTTGAAAAGTGAAACGGGCATTCAGAGTGAATCAACGCAAAATCGCAAAACGAAAGTAATAGTCCTTCGGGACTAAATCCCTTTGGACTAAAAAAAAGAAACTGAAAGCTTTCAGATTTCATATTACGTTTTTGTCTGTTACCTTTATTTACTATACATTATGCTCTTCGCACTTATACCATAAAATTCAATTCAACAGCAGTACCAAAAATAATTAAAAAAAATCATATCTTTAGAATTTCTGATACTCAGTCTCGCGCGCTGGAGATAATTTTTTTTTTTTAAAGTCCAAAGGGGCTTTGTCCCTGAAGAGCTATTGTTTTCGTTTTGCGATTTTGCATCGGTTCACTTTGAATGCCCGTTTCACTTTTAAATTTGTTGCCACTAAATATTATCGCCCTGAATTATATTTAACGAAATTAAATAATGAAGAATCTGCATAAATGTGCAAATATATCTTGCATTGGGATAAAACAACGGTACCTAGAGCCATCCAATTTTGAATGACGTAATCCTACTGCGAATATGGGCATCGGGAAGCCCAAATTTGAAATTTGGAATTTGTTTTATTATCGATTTCATATTTTGTAAAACGTTAACGAATTTTTAATGAACAAACTCAAAGACTTCAAAGTGAGCAATGGCAACGTTGTACAGAAAAAACATCTTTATATCCAGCGCGTGAGACTGTGTATTGGGAATTTTAAAGATATGCTCAATTTAAAATTATTTTGCGATATTTCTCTTGGACTGAATTTTACGGTTTAAGTGCGAAGAACATGACATCTAATAAATAAAGGTAACGCACAAAATTTAAAAAATTCGGCCCTTTGACCGTAATTTAAAATCTGAAACCTTTCAGTTTTTTTTTCGTACAATATTGCCATTGCTCGCTTTGAAATCGTTGAGTTTGCTAATTAAAAATTGGTTAAAGTTTTACAAAATAAGCAATAGATGATAAAACAAATTCCAAATTGCAAATTTGGGCTTCCAGATGTCCATGTTCAAGTGGAGCGTTTAGTTCGAGTGCCAATGTTCAAAATTTGATGTCTCTAGGTGCCCTTGCTTTTTCACAGTACGAGAAACATATATTGCATCCATGCAGATTCTTATTTAATTTCTTTAAATGTAATACAGGGCTCTAACATTTGGTGACAACAATTTGAACAGTGAAACGCCGTTTTATAGTGGAAGACGTAAAATACCAAAGCGAAATTAATAGCCCTTCTAGGCAAATTACCCCATTGGGTTAATAATGAATAACACTGTTTTAGTTTCAACATCATTTTATTTTTTTGCCGTTATCTTAACATTTAATACAACTGACAGAAATATCTCTGTGCTATATTTCAAAGATAATATTTTGAAAATGGCGGCCTTGTTATCTTCTGCTCAATGTGGCAGGGAATTCCCCATAAGTCTCATTAAAATTTGGAATTATAACTCTTTAGTCACTTGTTGTATATTGACTTTTAAGCTGCTGCATGGTTCATGGTTTATTTGCCTACACTTTAGCTTTTCAATAGCCTCATGAGGAAAAAAATTGGTGCCTTTAAATCTAGCCTTCGTGATGGTCAGTCAAAATTCAAAAATCGGGAAATGATGGCATTGCTAAAAAATTTCCAAAAGTTGTCTCTGAGTATGTTGAACTAGTCGATATACTGTTGGAAAACAAATTTGTTTTGAACTTTAAAGAAGTGCAAGTATTCTCGTTTAACCAATATGATAGTTTGTTAAATTTTAAAGTAAAGCTGAATAAATTTCGGTCTTTGCTTGGAGAGCAATTGTTATATTATAAAATCTGCAAGTTTCGGCTGTACAACCTTAAAAGGGGAAAGGAAAAAAATAGAATAAAGAAAAAAAAATTTTACCAATTAAATCCTAATGCTAATTATATGCCAACTAAATTTTCTGCAGTTAGGGGGCCAATAACAATTGAACAGGTAGACAATAATAGGTGGACAATGGCCAGTGTCTTTGTACAAATAATTCCAGGCTCACGTACTAGGAACAGATAATTTACTAGTTAAACTTTATTTAAATTTATCTTATTAAAGATTAAGCTTAAATTTAAAGGCAAATGTTAACAGATGTCTTGCTGAAGAATGACGTCTTCACAAGCTCAGTTACGCTAAGGATGGTGCTTAAAATTCTCATCGAAACAAATCTTGAGTTTTATAGCAAAATCTCAGATCTAAATTCTAAGAAAATTTCGTTCTTTAAATTTGGAAATTCAGTATTCTCGAGAAAAATTCATTGAAAAGTGGAGAATTTTAAATAAATAGTTTCCTTTCATATGATGAATTGTGATGTTTTAAAGCTGTAAGTTACTTTTTACTTTCAAACTACTAAGGCTGATGTTAAACCTCTTGTACGAGAATATTTCAGATATTTAAAAGGAAACAGCAATAAGTGTTTGCATTATATAAGGATTAAATCTTGAATTACATTACTTTAAATAGTATTTTCCCTGACATTCACAGTATGAAAGGTATTGTTCCAACTGGCGATCGACCGAATTTCGTTAGTTAGTTATCAGTTTTTTACTAGATGCCACCAACTTTTTTTCAGACTATTTGGCTTGTAAAAGCAATGTTTATGTTTATCGTTTTTTCACATGCAATTTTTTTGTTGAATTTAGGACGAGTTTATAAATAGTAATGTAGTTTATTGTAATTGTTCGTAGTTTGAAAGTAGTACAAAATCGGTAGCAGTACAAAATCGGGTGTATTTTGTCTTACATTTTATGTATTTCATTCACTATATGCGCGGAATTCTTATTATAACCTCTATATCCATAACATTTAAGGGTTCACTTTTAGATAAATTATTATCCAGTAATTCACTGAAATACTTAAATCAGCTAATCTAATTTAAAAAAAAAAAAATATTTCACCCTTCTATTCTCGCACTTGGCACAAGTTTTCTTATACCAGCATAAAACACAGCAAAAGAAATAATTATTTTGTAAAACGTAAAAAATTATAATTATTAAAAAATAATAAATCGGATGATGCAAATTTGAATAAAATGGCAGAAGAAAAAAAAATGTCTAAAAACAACAATTTTAGCGGCGCCACCTATCGATCAGTAAAGTAACTACACAGTTAAGTAAGGCAAATCGCCTGTTGAGAGAATACCCAATAAAGTTAAATCAAACACCATAATTCTTAACTTATTTTAAAGCTTTTAATTTTCATACGACAATATTTTACCGTTTCGCTACGCAATTATTCAACCCTTTCACGACCCTTTCGCGAAGCAAAGACGGTGCAGAATAGTTCGAAAGCTGCAAGTAGAGATCTGAGTACTTAGGTTACTCACTGAACGTGTTTTTTAATTAAATAGATTTGTTTTAAATTATAGGAATTAAATGCAATACGAATTATATAAACTGGAAATATTGCTAAAAGCTAAGGTCTGGAAATACAGGTATGTTGCTTTTAAGTCAGTCAAATGTATTCAAAAACGCACAGTTGTAATTTGAATGATTAATTAAGAACCTTAAGCTATACCAAAAATCAACGCGGTTGAAATTAGCTAGCTTGCAGATCTGATGCCCAATGAAATAGTAGCATTTGATGGTCAAGGGATAAATACCTTGGTATCATACCGCAGCTGACCGTGAAAAATGGGAAGGCTAAGTTCAGTTTTTTTTTTCCTTTCATTTTTTTATATCAGAATTAAATAAAGACATAAATTATTAAGAAGTAAGTATGCAATAGTTTTCGAACTTTTCAATTTATTCAATAATATATTGATTTAGCTTGGAAGCTAATTTAAAGCGTTTATGAAACTTCGAATGGCCAAAGTTCTGACAACTGGAAGTTTGTCAAGCTGCATGAATTATAAGACCCTTGATAGCTTAATGTAGCATAAAGCAATGGGACTTGAAAAAAAGCAAGGATATGTTAAGCACACTTTTTAATATCGAAATAAAAGTGAGTTAATTTTCATGTTGGTTTATGCTCAATAAATATTTAAAATAAGGTAAACATTGATCTGAAGGTTAAAATACAGGAATTAGAAGCCTCAAGGATTTATTATCTGATTAACTGTACCATGTAAATGAGGTTCGACTTTCTACGGCAGCTGAAAGTTAAGGAAAGTGCAGTTAAGTTTTATTTCACTAACATATTTACATATATTTGAGTTGCTTACGAAATAATTTTAACAGTGAAATGAAGATAAAGGCAGATAAAGCAAATTCCAGTCTGGATCGACTTTAATTTTGCAAATAACAGCTATGTATTCAGAATTTAGACACAGAATGACGATTGTAAAGACGGCACTTAAATAAAAACAAAACTAAATAAAGAGCAACAGAAACAATGGTCGTAGCGCCATCTATTAAATAAAACCGAAACGAAAAGACAAAAATAATTATGATATAATGATTTTACCTTTTAGCAGAAATTTTTCGAATTTTGAAGCTGTTTTATTATGTTACGGCAGTTACCACCATCGCGATCTGACACGTATTGTCACTGCATGGATAATGAGTCTTCCATGAAACTTGATAAATAATTTGCTCCCAGAGTACTGCCATTAGAAGTCATGATTTTAAATTCTATCTTTCAAACAATAATTGTAGTTGCTTACAAGCGTATTAAGTATGTTTCTCTGTAATTTACTTCATGGCTTTTACTTTTAAATAATTTATCTGATCCATGTTATCTAGAAAACATTTAATTTACATAATTTATAATATATCTAATTAATAATTTTTATGAACATTTGAATAATTATTCTTTTAACAAAGTAAAATAAACTTATTTTTTACTTCTTTGTACTAAGTAAAAAGGAAGTATTGTAATCGCGAAAAATTTCGGGTATCCTATTTCGACAAAAATATCCATTTCGACCTCTATCGAATACAATTTAACGATGTTTTTACCTGACATCTGTGCGTAAGGATAGAATAAAGGGCTCTTTTGCCCCAAAAATTATAAAACTGATTTAAAATGGATTCTGAAGTGATTTTTTTCGTGGCGTTTGTGCGTACGTACGTACGTACGTATGTATGTATGTATCTCGCATAACTCAAAAACGAGTAGCCTCAGAACGTTGAAATTTTGAATATAGGACTGTTATAACATGTAGGCGTGCACCTCCTATTTTGGTTGCAATCAGCAGTACCAAACGTATATAAATATATATCTATACTCATGTCCATAAATTAAGGATAATTCGGAGTCACGCGGAAATGGAACTCTAAAATAAATATATCACCTGTAAAATCACTACACACATCTTCAAGAATCATATGCAAATTTCAGGAAGTAACCAGATGACACCGATGGTACGTCACAATGACGAGAGTGTGAGAGAGAGATACATAAGGAATACAGGCAAAGAAGTAAAATTGTTCGCAGGTGCTTTATAAGCATTTCAGTGCAATAACCGAATAGTTATGACACAAAGGACGCATTTGGATGATTTTTTACGTGGTAGAATTATCGGCCGTCTGGAATGTGGGCGTACCCAACTGGAAGTATCAGACGAACTTGGAATTGCCGTAGCGTCATCTCCGGGCTTTGGCAACAATTCCAAGATGATGGTAATGTGAGTAGACGTTACAGCACAGGTCGCCCCAGAGTTACAGCGCCGAATGAGGACCGGTATTTGGCAGTTACTGCCAAAAGAAACAGGCGGAGCTCAGCCTCAGACCTGTCTCGTCAGCTCTCTTCAGCCACTGGTACGACAATTGACAATTTCAAGGCAGATCCTATACAGACGCTTAGGGCAGATGGGTCTATATGCTCGTAGACCTGTCAGATGCGTTCCACTTACTACAACTCACTGTCGCCTGCGGTTAGCCTGGAGTAGAGAGCATGCATTGTGGACACCGCAACAGTGGGCTTGTGTGATGTTTTCCGACGAGTCCAGGTTTAGCTTGCAGTCTGATTCTCGCCGGACTTTCATATGGAGAGCTCCATGTACCCGTTACCGCCAAGAAAACATCATTGAACGACACCGTTACGATGGTGCAGGAGTGCTGGTTTGGGGTGGAATTATTCTGGGTTCCAGAACTGACCTGCATGTTCAAATTGGAACCATGACAAGCCAAATCTATCGGGACGTCATTCTGGAACAACATGTACGTTTGTTTCGGGGGGCCATGGGCGTACAATTTGTGTTTATGGATGACAACGCCCGTCCTCACTGTGCAAACATCGTAAGCGAATGCCTTCAATCGGAGGATATTACCCGTTTGGACTGGCCAGCATTCTCACCGGACTTGAATCTAGTAGGTCACGTGTGGGACATGCTTGGCCGACGAGTTGCAGCCCGTCAACCTCCTCCTACATGCCTACCGGAACTTCGGAGAGTATATTGCGTTTTGAGTGGTGTTGTATCCCCCAAGATCAGATCGATAGCTTGATACTCAGCATGCCTAGGCGTTGGACGGCCTGTATTGCATCGTCTGGGAGACATACAATGTATTAACAATCATACCAACCATGTAATATTGGTTTTTTGTAAATAGGTTTCTTTTTGTAATTTGCTCCAGGGAGAAAAAATCGCGAATTTTTTTAATAATATCAAACATATAGCATCTTTTTTTTTGCTCTTTACCTTTTGTTTAATAAATAAGCTTTACAAATAAGTCAAATTTATTTTGCTTCTAACTCTTCCTTTGCCTGATTTTCCATTATCCTTAATTTATGGACATAAGTGTATATATACCCACGCTTTTACTCGGCTCAGTGAAGTCAGTTTCTTTATGCTTATAAGTTTGTAAATTGCATATTTTTGGCTTCAAAAATGATTGGATTATGTTGTTCTTATCTTCCGGTTAAGGTTTTTATGCCTTTAGTAAATCTGTATGCATTATTTGTAGAGTTATTAACAATTTAAAAGTGGTTTAAGTGCGGCTAAGCCTAATTATTTTTCCCATGGCAGCCATAGGTGTTACATGTGAAACTTTTCAGAGTAGTGCATTTGTTGCCAAACTAGAGAAACCAAGTTTCGCAACAACAAAGCTAACTCATTGTTTTATTAATGCGAATTAAAGCATGCTTAATCCAGTGTGGAATTTATTCGAGGAAATAAGTGTTTAAGATTTATTTCGTAATTTTGAATATAGATATTTTGAGTTTTTCATGAATTTTTTGCCTTGTCGCGAAGTGAGAACTGAATTAATTGAATAGAAGTATTGAATTGTCTGTGAAACACTGTTTCTTTCTTTCTTTTGTTTTGTTTGTTTAATTTCTTTTATACATCGTTTTAGATGTATTGTAGTATTTGAATAGAACATGTGGCAACGATTAAATAATTCTTCAGATGATATACATAATTTTTGTGCATTCTAAGTTATAAAATGAGTAAGATGTAACGCTGTTAAGTGAACAGATCGCCAGAGTTACGCTGTGGTAAACAAATATAGTGAATTTTAAAGAATGTATTTATTCTATTGTGGTTTATGTGCTATCGACAAAATAGATTTAATTCAATCCAATAAGTTTTAATGAAATGCAAAATGCTTATAATTTAATATTCCGTACAAGGAAGTCGTGTGGTGTCACATCAGACTTTTGAAAATTTATATACAAATTTTCATCATGTTTTTGTAACTGATTAAATACGACACTCAGCGTAAAATTTGAAATTGAGCAAAAGAAGCATGTTTAAATTACCGTAGATATTGAATAACCCTTTTTTTGTCGAGGACAGAGCCTCTTCTTCCGCAGCAACAAAATATTGTCTGTAAAAGGTGTTTTGATGTTTTTTTTTGGTCATTCTCAGGATTCTTTGAATATTTTACGTCTGAAGAAGGATTTGTTATGTCTGATCTTCCTCGAATTTGATGAAGTTTTATTCAAAATGTATGTTAAGCTTGCTTTTTGTCTAATTTAAACTTATTTCTGTGTATAATTCTAAGAAAAAAAAGAACAGAATCATGAGTTACTTTAACATACATCGTATAAATGCCTCAGCCAAAGTTAAAAAATAACCATTTCTGGCTGAGATGGATATAAAGCAATAAAATATGCAACAATATGCTTTTACAATAGAAATCTGATAATTTAACATGCTGGCGGTTGGGCAGACCTTTTACCGTTGCGATAGCTTTACTATCATTTCAATCAGCAATATACGATAAGTCTTGGAAGTTGCTTTCAATCGTTGTGCCATACTTCTTTAAAACTTCAAGTTTATATATCGTTGATTTATATTTATTTACTTTATATTTATTTTAAATAATTTAGAACTATGATCACTTAACGTGAGGCTGATGAGGAATTAAATACTATTTTGAAAAATTCCGAAAAGAATTTAAAAATATGAAACTGGAAAGGTAATTCATATTCATATTCTGTGGAACGAATTAAAAAAGGTTCTATGAAGCAGATTAAGTTACAAAGACTTCATGCTTTAGTAATAATGATATTTCAGAATGAAAACTGAATAAGTAAAGTTTTATTACAAATAAACTTATTTACTATACGCTTTCCTCATAAAATAAAATTATTTCGCACTTGAACCATAAAATTCAATTCAAGAGCAATATTGCAAAATAATTTTAAAATGAGCATATCTTTAGAATTTCCCATACACAGTTTCACGTGCAGGAGATAAAAATGTTTTTTCTGTACAACGTTGCCATTGCTCTCTTTGAAATCCTTGAGTTTATTAATCAAAAATTTGTTAAAGTTTTGCAGAATATGAAATCGCTAGTAAAACAAATTCCAAATTTCAAATTTGGGTTTCCAGATGCCCATATTCGGGTGGAAACTTTCAATATTCAGAATTTGATGGCTCTAGGTACCGTCGTTTTATCACAATGCGAGAAACGTATATACATTTATACAGATTCTCCATTATTTAATTTCTTTAAATATAATACAGGGCGATAATATTTGGTGGTAGCAATTTGAAAAGTGAAACAACGGTTTTAGTGAATTAGAGCAAAAGGCCAAAACGAAATTAACAGTTCTTCTGGACAAGTTGCCCCTTTGGACTAATAATTCTACAATCTAAAAACTTAAGATTATGTATAACACTTCGAAGGGTTAAGTTCAAAGACTTTACTGCTAAAGGTAGCCAAAATGTAATCAAAAGTTTTTTAAAAAAATCTCATTACATTAAAATAAAACTGTAATCTGGTCTTGCTATGAAGATTTCAGCTTTACACGTGAAACAGGTTTAAGCTAAGGAACTATAGGTATATGCTTATATTCTTAATCGATGTAAATATGCAGTTCTTCTGTGGATGGGTTGTAACGAATGTTTCCTTCGAAGAGAAGTACTTTCCATTTTGCCTGAACACCAAATCCACGAAGTGAAAATATAAACACCTGGAAGAAATTTCCTTTGAGATGTTCCCACCAGTGGCTGCTGAACACCGGTAGTTCGATTAAATTCCAGTGAATGGTTTACCCTATTTTTATTTTTCATTACGTGCTCCGCCATTAGGCATTACATGGAAAGGGAGAGATGCTCCCTGGAGGTCTTTTTAAAGGAAACTGTCTCTTATCCATGTTACACACTGGGAAAACCACGAAAATGCCCATGCAGCCATCTCGTATGCCGGGACGCGAAAACCCGGACCGAACTACCCATGTTCAGGGGCTTTGCCGCTGGACTGCTGGCGGGTGTTTACCCTATTTGTAATATGACTACGAAACATATACACTAGTTTCTGTTAGAAAGTCTCCCATGAAGGCATCTCTTTCCTCAGGCGAGGAGAGTAGTCACATGCTCTGCCGTCATCAGGATAATCGATAATCCTTCAATTGTTGAATAACTATTTGTAATCATAAGTTTTCCTTCTTGATAAGTAAATAAAACTTATGATTAACAAGTAACTTTCAACGGGTTGGAAATCACAGGTTAGGTTAGGTTAGGTTATTCAAATATGGCAAAGCTCACGAGGACTATCTGCCTAAGGGGAGGAATGCCTTCGTGGAGGACTTTTTAAAAGAAACTGGCTCGTATGCACATTACACATGGGGAAAACCACGAAAAGGCCCATGCAGCCAGCCCGTTCGCGGGATTCGAACCTCGGACCGAACTACCAGTGTTCAGCGTCTTTACCGCTCGGCCGCTGGTGGGCCTCTGAAAATCACCTAAAATAAACGATTAAATAGTGATTTTAACACTGTGATCGATTCTTTACTTTTGTTTGCTTGTTACGTAAGAAAAATGTGTTTAATATTTCATTATGCAAATGTTGAAAGCTTAGTTTTACGTTTAGCACCATCATATGTTATTATAATTATAACTCTCTGTTTCAATTTCGTTGTACTGTAAAAATTATTGTAAAATCTGTACTCTAAAAAAACTGTAAAATCTAAAAGCACTTAGAAAAACTAGTAAAGTGTTATTTTATAATAGACGCAGTTTCATAGCAGTGAACATTTTTTATATTCCCTTTTTTTTGCTGTTAATTGTTTTTAGTGTCTTTGTCAGGCAGTTTTAAAGCCATCTATGTTCTCCAGCATACCAACTGAGAATAACAAATAAGAACAAATAGACTTAAAAAGAGCTTGTATTTTTCTACAATATTATGCTTGCTACTTAAAGCATTTCGAACTATTCTCGAGAGTAACTGGGCCAGACATAATAAAAGCCTATATTTATTTCAGAATATTAGGTTGGCTGCTTTAAGACTTCCCTTCAGGTTTAAATCTAAATTAAAAATTTTCATTGTTACACAATGAAAATTTTTTTGAAGCGGAAAGCACATGAATTTATGCTTTCCGCTTCGATTACGATACATTAAACATAAATCAGATTTATATCATTAAATATTATTTCTCTTTAGTACTAGATTACAATTCGTTGTTACACGCAATTCTCTAAGAACAATGCCCTTTCTCCTCAGCTAACTGGGGAATAAAAAGTAATAAAAGAATTTATATAGGAAATAATAGCAACTTTTAAGTTTTCTAATGGATAATTGTTTGACACCAGATTTCTGATGAATTTCTGATGGATAAGTGTCGACAGATGAACAATGGATGAAACGATTAGACTCTCATTGCTTCAGTAGTTTCGTAATGTGAGAAGTAGTTCTTGTGTCATCCGCTAAATGTTCAACAACATCTTCGAGTTAATGATAAGTTGAATACCAAAATTGGTTGCTGTCTTCCTTGTTATTACTCCATAGCATTTTCCTCTTCCTTCGTTTTCGCAAGTGGCGTTTTCCAGAAGACAGACAATACGGGAAGTTGTTGACGCTTGAGGGGATTTTAGATCAAGGTTTGACGTGCGGGTGTCTTTCACAAAGTTTTGCATCACTTTTACTGCTTGGAAGGATAAGGACTATACGCCCAGTGGACCCTCGACGTTTCATTCAATGTCTCAGCATTCCAAGCATCGGACTGTTGCCACATTCTAGATTAAAAAAAAGAAAGGATTATGAATATCAGAGTAATGGTCTGGGAAGGTGGAGGAAGAGATTTTGCAAGCGCCGGACGAAGTGTCATACGAGGTACATTCTTTTAATCTAATTTGGACACACAAGGTGGTACCTGGTACTACCACCGCTTTGACATCCTTTCAAGCATACTGAAGCAGAACTAAAAGGAAACTGGATTTTAAGCAGATTATTGGGAACAAGCGGAATGAGTAGATGGACATAAGTTTTCAGATATGATCTATAATCGGCTTGTATGAACGTTCATTTTTTGTGTAGTCCGGTTTCGGGTGGGTTGACAACACGAACTTTTTAAACATTTAAATGCCAATGTTTCTAACCGGAGATAGTTGTAAAAATATTTAAATTAATTATTTTTCAAGTTTTACTTAAAAAGTCATTTATATCAATTATTGCCTCAACTGATTTTTTAAATAAAAGGCTTCACAGATAGTAATAATAATAATAATAATAATAATAATAATAATAATAATGCGTTATTATTCATTGGGGTTTGTATGTTTTTGGTTTGTTTTAAGTTTTTCGATGTAGAAATCAAAGAAATTAAAAAATCTTTTAAGTATTTAAATGAGTTATTTTCCCGGTTTTATGCAGTATGTTACTTTTTTTTCAACTGCTGTTTGAATAGCATTGATTTTTAAAGTAAATTTCTTCAGAAAAAAAAAGGGAAATGTGCTTTTTTTTTGTAAGCGTATCAGGACTACTGTTTCTTCTGATTGATTTTGCAGACATAACTGGAGTTCTGAGTAGGAACAGGAAGCTTACTAAAAGCTCTGTTCGTGCGTGTGTAAAGATACAACAAAGATAAGAAGGGTTCAAATTACCCTTTAACTTCTTATCGATTTTACAAACGTTCCCTAACTTCGGGATACAAAAACCAACCACTTGTGGTCTGAACGTAAAAGAATATGAGACTACTAACTAACTAAAATTTAAATAAGAGCTAACTTTTAATATTTTACACAGACGATTAATACTAAGACTGGCCTTTTAAATTACTACTCCTGTAGTACGCAAACTGCGGAAAACTACAATACGTCTTTAACTTTCAAGAGGATTTACACCTCTGGCCTTAAAGGCGGACAGTAACTGATGAAAAGCTCGCGTGAAGCCTCGTAGCAAGAGAGCTGTTTGTCTCTCTCCTTCCTTCTACTCTTGGCAAAAAGCCACAACTTAAATGCTTAAGCGTTAGCAAGTGCAATTTACATCAACATATTTAGGTGTTAATTCTGGCCGGAAGTGGAAAATAAAAGATGATAGTAAAGTTTTAAAGTAAAATAAACGTTAGTGAACTTAAAATCCTTACAAGCATAGGCTTTGGAGGTTTCTGATTTCTTTCAAAACTCGAGATATATGAATTACAGAATTAAAAAAACTTAAAATAATTACATTAATTATTTAATGAACTTCTAGATGTGATATTTGTGAATGGGTACGACAAATGAGTTTATTAGTAAATAAGCGAATCTAAGCTCATAAGCTTGAAATAGTTATTATTTTTTTTTAAATAGCTAGTTTTGAAATGGAAAATCTCCCTATCTTAATGGTAACTGCATTTGCGACAAACAGTTAATAGTTCGCTTCTGTTGTGTTTAGTATTTTAATACACAATGATTTTTTTTTAATTTCTGCAAACTTTAAACGTTTTAATTTTTAATTTCCTTGCATTTTTTTAAAATCTGGCAGAATTGTTTTAAGATGTTACGCTTTCAGTTTCTATAAAATCGCATCCATCGTGAAAAGACAATGTTGCCAGTCGAAGATATATAAGAATTTGTCTTCTGTATTGCAAAAGTTTGTTACTGAACAAAGTATTGAGTTAATCATTTAAAACGGCATTTTACCTGAGCTTCTTAATATTATGCAATAAGTGCTGTTTTTTCTTCATGAGTGCCATCAATAAAATATAAGATTTCTAACTCTACTTCTTGCTCATAATAATTTAATTTAATTAATTACTTTATAAGGTATTTCTTCCGCCTTCGCATGCGCTGGACGCGTAACCGAGAAGTCCGTGGTTCGATTCCCGGCGAAGGTGTAGCACATTTTTCATGTCTCCTGCTTCGAAATAACCTAATATCTCTACACTGGCGCTCGAACAACAACAACAACAAAAAAAAAGGTTGTGGATAATGATTCTCCACCACCAAGATTTGGCGACTGGATCCCCCAAACCCCAGTTGCCCTTTAAAAGGTTGAGTATATAAGGTATTTCTCCCGCCTTCTTCATATGCTTTCGTGGTGTAGTGGTCAGCACGCTCGATACGTAGGCAAGAGGTCCGTGGTTCGATTCCCGGCGAAGGCTTTGCTCATCTCTCCTGCTCCAAAAAATCCTAATCACTCTACAATTTAATTACTTAACTAGAATAAGTTAATTTTTTTAGACTATGTTAATTTGCTCATAATAAATTTTCTTAGAATAATGTTGCTATTGTTTGAAGTCTGAATAAGATTTAATGGTTATGGTGAAATGTAGTAGCACTATTAATACTAACACTTATAAATAACAAGCATATCTATTTTTGTTGAAATGCTTTTTTTTTAATGTTTTAATATTTGTTTTTACAACACCGTTTTGAATTCAGAAAAGAAAAGGAAGAAACTAGTGCTAGAGATTTACAAAATTCAAATTATTTTTGAGTTAATTGAACAGTAAATTGCATCTTATCATTTTGAAATAGAAAATATTATTTTAAGAAAGAAAATATTTGTGGGATTTTCAAAGCCTTACACGCATTTTAATTAATTTTTTTTACGCTAACCTGATTTATTCTCCACGCAATCATTCCTCCTAAAGCAGGTAGTCTTCGCATGTTTTACCATAATGAAGTAATTTATCAACCATAACAAAAAAGTAAACTAATCCAACCCACAAATATTTACTAAAATCATTATTTTAGCAAAATGATATAAAATTCTGCTATGGGTCACTTTGGGTAAAATGCTATGGGTAATAATATTTTCCGATTCATCTTTTTCTGATTTATCTTCGAATTTGTAAAACTGTATCAGTTCGTTCTCTTTGACCCCTTTTCTTCATCCGTAACCCTTACTGATGAAAATTTTACCCTTTCATCCTATTCTTAAACAATTACTTGCTGAGACAAGGAAATTACATAATAACGTCCATAGGCATGTAATAAAATTTGCTTGTAGAAGCACAGCCAACCTACCACAGGTTTAACTTTTAAGAATTGTAAGTTCTTATGTAAAATTTAATGTTATTATTCTAATAATCTATACCAGCAGTTCTCAACCTTTTGACTAATGCGAAGCATCTAAACAAAATTTAGAAAAGTTTTGTACCACCGCTACGTTTTACAATGATTATTTTCCAGTTTATCAACAGAAATATACAAAAAAATATTTTGCCATTTGCATAACCTGTTGGCTACTTGTATTAAATAAGCACGCATAAAAACATTAGATTAAAAATTGGTTATCATTTTTATTATCAAGATTTAAGTTATAATACATTAATTCTAAAATTTACTGTGAAATTTGGCTCTGTTTAAGAGAGATCGATTTCCTTATGTCTCGTCATATTTCGCTTGGATTTAACCGTAAATTACGATCCACTTTTAATTTTGTTCTGTATTTTTTCTCCAAATATGAAATGGAAGAAAATCCTTGTTCACACAAGTAGTTTGTGCAAAAAGGAAACAAAAATTTAACAGCTTTGTTTGAAATGCCTATAAATTCTTTTCTTTTTCAGTTCAGCCTAAAGTTAACAAGTGTGTTATTTTTGAAATATTCATTTAGAGTTCAATCATAGAAAATTTCCATCAATTTACCTTTTTCCTTCACGAGATTTTTGAATTTAATAGTTAAAAATACTTTGTTCTTTGCAGCCGCCCAGACGGTATAGTGGTTAAGGAAGCCGGCTACGATACCAAAGGGACTGGGTTCGAATCCCAGCAGAGGGCATGGCTGTAATTGTCCGTCTTTTCATAGGAGGCAAAGGTGGCCCACCATTTAGGTGCCTACGTAATAAAGTGAACATCGCTTCTGGCCATTAGTAATGGCTCAAGCCAAAGTCAGCTGAGGGCCCGCCATAGGAATAACAGCAACAAAAAAAAAAAAAAAAAAAAAAAAAAAAAAAACACTTTGTTTCTTCGCGTACCACCTATTTTTTTCTTGCGTACCACCAGTCGTACGCATACCACCGGTTGAGAATCTTTGATCTATACCATAACTTCTTCTTTATTCCTCACCAGAATGCAAATTAGTTTTTAGTGTATATAAGCTGAGAGTTTTTGAATCTTAGGGAGAGAGAGAGATCTTGGAACTCGCGCCGCGCTGTTAGAATTTCAAATATTCGATCTAAATGGATTATTCTAGTTTCCGCATTCTCTCGCAGTCGATACTTTAACTTTCCAGACAGATAAAGTTAATTGAGCCAGCTTATAGCTTAGTTACTTGACTTAGTAGTCTTAGACCACTTTATCAACCTTTAAATGTACTTGACTGTTACTGTTTAATTTACTTCGCCACGAGTAGTGTTTATGTCTGTAACACAAGTCGTACTTCTTATGTTAAAATAAATAAAAATATAAAGTTAAATAAAATAAATGGTAAATAAAAGACCATAATAATATTTAAAAACCTTTAACCTCCGCAAGTCTCTGTCATACTGTTTCAGACATAGTGAGAACTCGCTAACTTGTCTATAAAATTTTAAGACTTAAATTCAGTTTCCATAGGTTCTACAGCCTTACAGAACTAATATCATGAGGTTCATCAATCCTTAAAATTCTTCTAATACTACGAGAACTCACTAAACGCATTTCATTAGCAATGCTATTTAGAGGCATTAATATCTCTTATTATTTATACATATCCATATTTTTACTTTAAGTTCTGATGTGATATTAGACAGGTCAGGAGAAACTGATAAAATTTTAAAACGAACAGCAAAAGACGAAATGAGTTTTTATAGGCTCTTGCAAACTATTAAGTGATTTGTTTTATTTCCACCTTTCCTCCTGAAGCTTTCTATGTTTGAATGATTTTAGAAACCTATTTGGCTTTAAATATTCTTTACCTGAATGTCAAGGATCTATGTCAATGTTTGTTTTTGGTGCTTTGATTTCTCAGTTAATTTCATTCATTTATACTGTTACGTGCGTACGGGTTCGTTATATATTGAATGCACAAGTCGTTAAAAAGTTAACAAAAATTTATTCTTTCCACAAGAAATAAATTAAAGTGCAGAAATATTTCTTCACAGATCTTCGCACAATATCACAATATCTCAAACGTTTAGCAAAAACTCAGTTCAAAACAGATAAAATAATTCTATCTCACAGCGAAATCGCTACAATGAATACAGCATTAAGTAAACAAACAGCAGTTCGCTTTTTACAGCTACAAGTATAACAGCAACAACAACAACAACTAACTGAGATGAGCTGTTTCACCTCGGCTTTTATAAGCTTTTTAATTATCAGTAGAACAATCACGATTTTTCTAGATTTTTCTGGATGGCAACAGTAATTACGAGATATTTATTTATTAAGCATTAAATGCACGCGCTCTTTTATTTTTATTGTTATTTTTTTTTTCGACGTAGCTTTCTCTTCAAAAATCGTCTGCGTTGCTAAGGCAACATGAAGCAAATCTAATTACAATTCTAAATAAATAGCCAAATAAATTTGAAATTCGTAACAATACTATATAATCACCAGAACAGCTTTATCTTGAATATTTCACTGGTGTTATTAAACATTCTATATTAGTAAAATGCTGTTTAATTGAAGAAACAGTTTAAATTCAATTATTCATAGCTTTCGCAATACTATTTGTTATCAATTTATTTAAGTGAACCTCAAAAGGATAAATACGACTTGATTACATTCAAAACCTGATCATCGCAACAGAAAAAGACATCTGAAAAGACTTATAATAATATTTTAAAAGTAAAATGAATATTTAGAAATATACGTTCAAATACCGACTTCTCTCAAACTTTTTACCATGTTGTAAACGAATGAAAAATTGTTATTCAACTCTTAAAACGCATATATTACTTTTCAAATATCCATTATCAAAATAGAGAGCTTAAATTTGCATAAAGAAAAATATCTATGACTGTAAAAAGGATAAAATGTAGCATTTATTTTAATAATGAATATAGAAGAAATTATTCATGTGCATCACATCGAAATATTTTATGTAAATGCATGCAAGATGCATTCAGATGATGTGAATTTCATCTCTCATTTTACGGAAAGGTATTAAAGTATGCTAAATGCAGAAAAAGAACCTGCTTAAAGTAGAAGGTTAGGAAACAAAATTTATTCAAGTTACTGAAGTGAAATCTATTTAAAGTAAGAAATTTCTTTTCTGACTTTACAAACTGTATTTTAGATAAATTTGTAATGCCTTCCGTAACTCGGTATTTTCCAAAGTATGGTAAACGGAAAGAATTTGGTGGGAATACCTGCTGCACTGGGCTGAAAACATCCGGGTAAACGTGCACGGATAAAGTGAACACAAAAAAATGAGGGAAAATTAAAACCGTTAAAGCAACAAGACATAATTCGGGAAATAAAAATCTGAAAGCTTTCAGATTTTACATTACACCCAAAGGGACTTTTTTTTGAACGTTTTGTGTATTACTTATTAAATATCATGTTCTTTGCACTTAAACTGTAAAATTCAATTCAGCAGAAATATCACAAAACAATTTTGAATGAGTATATCTTTAGAATTTCCGATACACAATGCCGCAAGCTGGAGATACGAACTTTTTTTTTTCCGCACAGAATTGCTAATACTTGCTTTGAAACCGTCGAATTTGTTAATCAAAAATTCGTTGAAATATTACAAAATATGAAAACAATAATAAAATAAATTTCAAATTCAAATTACGGCTTCTAAATGCCCACATTCTATGGAAGATTACGTTATTCAAATTTTGATGTCTGTAGGTACCGTTGTTTGTTCACAATGCGAGAAACATACATACATTTATGCAAATTCTTCATTATTTAATTCCTTTAAATAAAATACACGGCGATAATATTTGGTGGCAACAATTTGAAAAGTGATTTGACGTTTATAGTTTTCAACGCAAAATGCCAAAACGAAATTCATAATGCTTCAGGGCAAATTGCCCCTTTGGACTAATTATTCGGGGAAAAAAAACCTGAAAGGTTTCAGATTTTAATTACGTCCGAAGGTGCTTTTTTAACATTTTGTATGTTGCCTTTATTTATTAAATAAAATTACCTTCATTACCTTTATTTATTTATGAAATTTCGGGTATCATATTTCAACGAAAATATTCATTTCGACCGCTATCGAATCCAATTTAATGATGTTTTTGCGTGATATCTCAACGTAAGGACAGAATAAAGGACTGTTTTCCCCAAAAAAATTCTAAAACTGATTTAAAATAGATTCTGAAGAGATTTTTTCGTAGCCTCTGTGTGTACGTACGTATGTATGTATGTATCTCGCATAACTCAAAAACAAGTAGCCTCAGAACGTTGAAATTTTGTACATAGGACTGCTATAACATGTAGCTATGTACCTCCTATTTTGGTTGCAATCGGCCGCACCAAAAGTATATAAATATATGAATAACTTTGTTACTCGGCTCAGTGAGCTCAATTTTTTTATCCTTATATGCAAGTAAATTGTGCATTTTTCTTATCTTTCGGTTAAGGTTTTCATGCCTTTAGTAAATCTGCATGAAAGAATTGTAGAATTATCAACAATTTAGGAGTTGTTTAAGCACGGCTATGCCTAATCATTTTCCCCATGGCAGCCATATTTGTTTACATTTGAAACTTATCAGAATAGTGAATTTGTTGCCAAACTAGAGAAACTAAGCTTCGCAACACCAAAGCTAACATCTTCTTTTATTATTACGAATAAAATCGGGCTTAATCCATTCTGGAATTTATTCAAGGAAATAAGTGTTTAAGATTGATTTTTAATATAGATGTTTTGAGTTTTTATGTATTTTTGCCTTGTCGCGAAGTGAGATCTGAATTAATTGAATGAGAAATACTGAATCGTCTGTGAAAAACCGTTTCTTTCCTTTTCTTTTCTTTTTTTTTTGTTTAATATCTTCTATACATCGTTTTAGATTTATCAAGTATTTGAAGAGAACATGTGGCAACGATTAGATAATTCTCTAGATGATATGCATAATTTTTGTGCATTCTGAGTTATAAAATGAGTGAGATGTAAGGCTGCTAAGTGAACCTAGCGTCAGACTGTCGCTATGATACACAAATATAGTGAATTTTAAAAAGTGCATTTATTCTAGTGTGGTTTATGCGCTATCGACGAAGTAGGTTTAAATAAATCCATTAAGTTTAAATGAAATGCAAAATGCATATAATGTAATATTCCATACAAGGAAGTCAAGTGGTACACACATCAGATATTTTTTAAACTTTAATTTTATTCACGTTATGATTTTAGCTCTTTATTTATACTACTTTTTGTGTGCTTATTTCTCTTCTTTTTCTAATACAGACAACTTTAAAGGGTTTCATTTGCTGACAATAAGAAAATAATCAAATTCATCTTGTAGCTCTACTAAATTAATTGCTTGGGGATATCATTCAAGGCGAAGTGTGTTAATTAGCCTGGAAAAGCTAACCAATCAAAGTACATGTTTCATACTGATACGAGAGTAGAAAATTTATGTTTTAGGTTATTTACTTTCTGATTCATTTCGGTCGGTATAAAAACAAGAAAACTGCGCAATGTAATTCCAACAAAGTAAAAAAAAAAAACTCGTAGATTAGATATAAAGAATCGAAAAGACATGGAGAGAAAGCATTTCGGATGCTGTAAAATCAAATTGGACAAGCTCAATAAAGTGATTTACTCGATAAGTAATGATGTAATTTTCTCTAACTGGGTCAGAAACTGTATAACAAAATGCTCAACACATTCACTGCGAAGGGTCAGAAACTGTATAACAAAATGCTCAACACATTCACTGCGAATATCCTGATATCGGTTAGATACTTAATATGCAGGTAAAGCACACCAATGGGAGATTTAAAATTAAATAGAAAAATAGCCACAAAAGGATTTAATGGTATTGGATTCTATCTGTGGCTAATTAAAAGTTTGCATTTTTGATATAGTTTGTTATTTGGATTGCCGTTTGATTTTGATTCTGGATATATACCTTTTTAAGAAGGAATTCACTCATTTGAAATTTGTTATCATTGGTAGCGTTGAAGATTTTCTTCTTGCCGTCATAAAAGACATTCTTATATAAGACACAAATATTGTTTGTTTGTTGTCATTCCTTTTTCTTTTCTAGCTATAATTATTGTTTTGACCACCAGGTTTCAGGAGGTCCCAAATCTTCCTGTTATACCTCTTAACACTATTTTTTCCTCATAAAAACAAGAAAAATGAAAAAAAAAACTATTAAATATGTTTCGCCCGCCTTCTTAGCATGCCTTCGTGGTGTAGTGGTCAGCACGCTCGGCGCGTATTCGAGAGGTCCGTGGTTCGAGTCCCGGTGAGAGCTTTGCCCATTTTTCATCTCTCCTGCTTCTAAATAATCTAACGTCTCTATACTGGTGTCCAAACTAAAAAAAAAAAAAGTTGGTTGATGAAAATTCTTCACCATCAGAATTCCGCGATTGGGTCCCCTAATCCCCAGTCGCCCTTTAAAAAGAGAAGTATATAAGGTGTTTCTCCCGCCTTCTTAGCATGCCTTCGTGTTGTAGTGGCCAACACACTGGATGCGTATTCGAGAGATCTGAGGTTCGAGTCCCGGCGAGGGTATTGCTAATTTTTCACGACTCCTGCTTCAAAAAAAAAAAAAAATCAAAAAAAAAAAAAAATGCCTGTACAACTGTAAGTAGAAAATATTTTATGGCTTTAAAGGGAAAATCACCGTGATATGAAGGAATGAATCTACTGATTAAAATCGCTTTGGAAATCACTTTAAAATCACTTCGCAAAAGAGAAAAATTCAAGATCTTTCGTACGGATTTAGAATGCAACAACGAAACAAAAGTTTCTCTTCTGGCGATTAATGCAGCCCCATTCAAGAAAACGAAACTTGGTTTTAAACTTACAGTTAGATCCTTAAAATATTAATTATGTGTGCTTGCAATAAATTTAAAAATGAAAAAAAAATGCAGCAATAACTGAGAACTACATATTCTGCAAATTTACTACATTACTTCAGATACCCATTCCAAAATAATTATGTAATTTATCGATATATATATCTGTTAATTTGCCTATTCCACCTAATTTTTTTTGTCTTCTTTCAAGTTTGGAAAACGGTCAAATAATTATTGCCAGGGACCAGAAAAAGATTCGGTATTAAAATGGTTTAGTAGAACTTCCACAACATATAAATATTCGAAATATTAAATATAAAAATCCCAAAGTTCGCCAAAGTATTAATTACGCATACCTGTGGCGAAGTTTGGCGCAAAACTCATATGACTATGATCAATATTCTATGCGTGCAGGTTACAGGCTTTCTATGTAAAAAAATTTTTAATTTATATTTCGAAATTTTTAACAGTTAAATTTATTGTTCTGGGGGAATTACATATTCCCGCTGATTCTCTCACGTTTCATATTTGCTAAACCGTACGCTTTTTTGGATGAAACGTTTTCTTTTTTTTTTAAATGGCCTAAATTTTGATCCTGCATTTTACGACTCTTTGTTTTATAATTGGACAGTAACACATGCATGCCCCAACGAGTAAGAGGATGTTAAAAAATGCTGCATTTATTATCGGAAAAGATATAGGTAACGTTTCAGAAAAAAGTTCTAAATCATTGTCTGTACATGTGTCAGTTCTATAATGTACAACGACATATTATATATCGCCATTAGTAGCACTTTCATGTCCTAATAACAACGCTCGCATAACAAACATTCGCAAAAACGCTCACATACAGCGTTTATGTAATGTATACAGAATATTCTATAAAGAACTTTCTTTATAAACTAAATGATCGATCTAGCAATGCAAGTTTCTACAGGAGTCTTCTAAATCACATCTATGAATTTTTGTTCTACAGCGAGCAAATAGCACATCAAAAGCTACTGTTCGAAGCACTCGTACTATATAACAAATAATGTGCTATATAACAAAACACTTTTTACAGAACGTTATCTGTATACATTACATGAATGTGCCAAATTCCGTGTACGTGTTACAGTTCTCTAACGTACAACAACACATCAAATGCTTGGGTTAGTAGACCTTTAATGCAAAGTATAAAGAACTTCTATAAAGAACATTTGTAAACGTGTAACGTATATAATGAAACGTAAGTATTTTGATATAACGTGCATCCACAAATAATATAATGTGCAAAAAACTTCGTATAAAGAGCGTTCTTTATAGAATTTTGATAAAACATGTAACAAGAACGTCTCACTTACGTCTGTATCTTACAGTTTTATTACTTACTCTACTCACATTAGTAGATTTTCGCGTTACACATAAAATCTGCGATTAAAACACTTCACGTGGAATTGTATATTTTCATGAAAATGTGTTTATGTTTCTGACGTATTTGTATACGATCTTCGAAAATATCTGCCAGGAAAAATAGTAAAAGGGCGAATTGTTTAATAATTATTCAGAACTTTGTAACAGATCTATTTGTAGATCATCTGAAATGTTAGCATAGATTTAAACACAATTTTGATTTAATGAGTGAAGATGGTTGCTTTTTGTATTTTATATTGTAATAAAGACAGGAAACTAAAAATAAAATTTAGTTAGAAATAAATGACAATTTAGAGAGCAGAATATTTTAATGATAAGTAAAGATGAATATTTGAGTATTAAATACATAAATTTGAGCTAAGCGACGTTAGTAGTATATATCGACGTGTTTTAATTATTTTAATTTTTCCTTCTGTTTAACACTAATTATTCTTACAGTTTTTCACAGCAATTAAATAGTGCTTATGAATATTTTTATATTCATTTGTGTTTTTTTATCATTGATGTTAATTGTGGTTTAACAAATTACATGTTCGTTATGCAGACAAAGGAAATGGAAAAGAAAAAACATTTTATTTTACAAAACAATCTAAGTAACAATAAAAATATAAATATCTATTTCTATGTTTTCAGAAGACATTATAATTATTTTTAAATGTTTTTCTTTTATACAAAATGATTATATGATAACTAATTTAGTCATCTAAAATAACAATGACTGATGGATTTGGAAAGGTATATATTACAACAGTAAATATGTACACGTTTTAAACAAATTATTTTCGAGATACTTTACTAATTCGAATTAAACCCTTAAAAATGAAATGTGCTACAAAGCATGATAATCGTATAACAACAAAAAAGAGAATATTTTATACGCTTAACGAAAAACATGATAAATATATTAACAAGTATCAAAAAATGCAAATGTACAACAAAACTAAACACAAAGAGGTGAAATATATTAAAAACGTTTTGCTGAGATATACATTTAGGCCAACGTGCATAGAGCAGTTATGCATGTTGTACCATAACATTTATATGTTCTCTGACATCATGTTTTTCGGTCCACTTGACTGACAAAATTTGTTAAAAAAATTATTTTTTGTAGTAGTTGACCAATTCAGGAATGTTGACGTAGTACTTCAGGCACTCTGGATTCTTGATATTGTTCACTTCTGGAATCTTATTCGTTGCAAGGATTTTTCGAACCACACTTTCCATCCTTTTATTGTTGAGGTTGTACTAACAAAAGGAAAAGAAAAAAGACTTTTGTAAGGGTTACAGTAAACGTAAATTTTATAACTGATGTACAAATTTAAAATAAAATCTGAAATAAATTAAAAATAAAGAGATACTTTTATTTAAAAAATTCATATAAGTAAGTAAAAATGCTACTTTAATTGATAATAAACCTATGAATTCTTCTTTTGAATTTAACTGTATCCCTTTTCTACCGTAAAATAGTATATATGTTTACAATAAATCTTTCCAAATGGCGTTCATTTCAAAATTAATTCGTAGCGTATGATTGTTACATAATGCTAATGACGCTCGTTACTTGCGTAATGGCTAAATAGAACGTAAAATCTTCTGTCCAATTAGAGTTAAATGGAAACTAAACCAACAGCAATAAAACGACATTATGTCTCTTTGTTGAGAAGTTAGGTAACTACACCATTCTTAATATAATGTCGACAAGCACAATCTTTACTATTCTTACTCTTGCGGCTGTCTGGCCAGTGATGATTATCCATAAATTACCCTTCAGTAAAATATTTTGAGAAAGTTTCTACTTCTTCAGCATTATCTATTATAGCATCAAAAATTTTATTATATGTAAACTGAGCAAAAAAAAAAAAAAAAAAAAAAAAAAAAAAAAAAAACAAAAGGAGGGGGGCACAGTTCTATATCTCCTGTTCTACTGGGCCGATTCACGAAATTCAACATATAATTCACTACATATAATTCATTAGATTTATATGTAGCTTTGTTCTAATATAGGTATTTTGACACAAAATCGGACCTTTTCTGAAATAATATACCAATTTTTTTCCATATTTCGATTCTAAGGCTCAAATTATGCCTAAATATTAAATTTTGTAAAATTTGGTGCGAAATTTATGGAGAAATTCATAAATTTAACTTGGCGAATTTTTTTCAGTTTGAGCCAAAAATAACTCATTTGGCGAACTTCTTAATATGTGGCAACCTATTTTACTTCCCTTCCATCGTGCAGCGGAGGAAAAAAAGTCACATCGTTCCTGCCTTTTTACATTGTGGATAAGGGGTAAAAATCACATCGTTCTACTTTCAAATAATTTTAACAAAGTGCGTAAACCACATTTTCGTTATTATCGCTTTTAACAAATATGCCAATTTTCAAAACCCGCCAATATATAAATTCACGTATGTCTTTGAAAATTTTTGAATAAAAAGCTCTAATTTTTTGTAGGTATGCTTAGAAATAAATCTATTTTAAGATGATTGTAAAAATTTTATAGGCTATAATTCACAATTTTTTCGAAAAATTTATAAAAATTATTTAAAAATATAAATTTTAAAAATAAATCATAAAAAATGGGCGAATTTTGTTTGGAATGAACCTAAATTTCGAACTGTGTAAGAAGGAATCAAATAAGTTTCATAAAAAAAGAGATTTTAATAAATATATATCAAATTCAATTAACATTGAGGAGGTAAAATTTTGAGACCTCATTTTTGAAAAACTGCTCGTGCGAGTTGTATAAAACTTGGCAGTTTGGCATCATTCGAGTGGTAGAATCGAAATATGGAAAAAAATTGGCATGCCATTTCCGAAACAGTCGGATTTTGTGTCAAAATACCTATATTTGAACAATACTATATATAAATCTAATACATATCCTAAGTCGCGCTTTCCAGACATGAAAAACGCAACTGGAATTTCGTCAATCGGACCAGTAGAACGGGAGATGTAGAACTGTCGTCCCATTTTTTTTTCGTAGTGTACGTAGGGCGTCTAAATTATTTAAAATAATTGGAATGATAACATTGGAAGCAAACATTTCGTAATTACGGAGCGTGCCATTAAGCCGTGTTACCTTACGATTTCCAGCACTATTTTGTCAAGTGGCATCAATCTGAATAG
>KK117462.1:139707-160556 GCA_000611955.2 Stegodyphus mimosarum
TTTTAATATTACTGTGTGAAAAAACTGTATTAACGTCAATTGCCATCCGCTACAAGTTTAAAAAAATGTATTTGAACTTGAGTGGATAAATAAAAAGTATTTTATTAATGATTGAAATAGTGATATAGGGACAGTGTGAGCTAACAGTAGGAATTTAAAAAAAGAAAGTACAGAGACCTTTTTCATAAATTAATAAGCTTTCTTTAGGTTATCATCAATATTACGGTGAAAGATGGAAATCTGAAAAGTGTCGACATTCTTCTGTGAATGTTAACATACAGTAGCTCGGTATCAACATATAGCCGAGACAGTATTTGATAAATATCCTCAGTTCTCACTTACACCAGCAAATGTTGACATTCACCATGCACTGATAGTGAATGTTGAATAAATGTATTTTTGTTACGTTTTATTATTAAAATCCCTTTATTATTAAAACATATTGTGATATATGCCAAAATAGGAGAAAGTACATGTAATACATGTACAGTAACAGCACATGTTAATAAATTGTTGAACTTGAAACGAACCGTACATTCTAAATGAAAAAAAGATAATAACGCCAATAATAAACTCACTGAATTACGTGACTGTTTTTATACCATCTAATATATTTCAAAACTTAAATTGTTATGACACTTTGAACTGCACATGAGTGCCTTTCTTTTGCAACGCCTCTCTGCCTGTCTTCTCGGCTTATCGTTTCGACCTCCACAGAGTATCTGTGATTGTCGACATAACCGGTAATGGTTTGAATGTATGAGAATAACCAAATATCCGGCCTTTCACCTAACGTATTGGGCGTGTCTTGACATTCACCAGAGGATTTCGATATTCTCCAATTTCGGTCTTTCATGGTAACAGTAATATTACATGTTAAAAATTTAAGGGGGGGGGAGTAGATAGTAGATAACAGACGGACTTTTGGGTTATAGGCCCAGCAGTTTCCACTGCAGCATTCAGCTTGGAGAATCTTCTTTTCCCAACACCTACACAAGCTTTTAACGAAGTTTTTAAAAGAATAAATTTTGGAAATCTTTTATTAAAAAGGTTTATAATGCTGAATTCAGAAATTTGAAATGAGACTGTTTTTGCATTTTAATGTTACTTGGTTTGATTGTTTATATTTTATACTCGAAAACAGCTCTGGATGTATTGACAGAGAATGTCATCTATTTAACAGAAGAAAACAGAAGTAATAGATGAATAGAATTTAATAGGTAATAGAAGAATTAAGTAATAGAATCCATTATGTCTATAAGACAGAAGTAGTGAAAATAAAAGGTAAAAAAACTCATAGTGCCTAAAGAATAGAGTTTTCAAAATGAAAAAATGTTGTACAAGAAAAATACTTTCGGATGCAACAATGTTAGTTAAAACATTACTATGCCTCCCTCATCCGTCAGAAGCAACTGAAAGATTATCTACTTTACAGTAGAGGCAGTAAATAAAATGAAAATAAGAAAGCAAGTATACTATTTTGAAGAAAAAGAATCACTTTCTGGCTAAGAAAGAATTAAAATGGTGGTGAGCAGCAAATTCTACTACTTCCTAAGCGTTAATTAATTTTAGGAAATCTGCTTGAATTAATTATCTATCATTACTAAAAATAATGATAAATATTCAAATGTTTTTCTTGCATGTAGGAAAATGTGTAATTAACATATTAAATATCACGTGAAATATCTGTATGCTAGTTTTATATTAAACTAGCTTTTACCCGCGGCTTCGCCTGCGTTGATGTGCTTAAATAAGTTTCAACTCCGCATGAATTTTAAAAATACACTCCACGTAAAATTTCAGTAAATAATACCCTTCTTCAATACCTATAAGCCGCGGATATATTGTTATATTTCCTAATGACTAAAAAATGTTTGTGAAAGACGAGCCAAAAGCCGGAAATCCAATAAATTAAATTAAACAGATAAAAATTAATAAACGCTTTAATAAAGGCTAAATTAATAAATGTTACGCTTTTATGCCTTAATTACTTAAACGATCATCATGAAATTTTAGAGAAATATTTTTGATGTATTGGAAAAGATTAAAAATGTTTTTGTGGTTTAAGCCACGCACCTGCACGCGCAGACAAACTTTTACATCGTTTAACTTATCGTTATGAAACTTTCAACATTTAATGGTTATACAACGACAATCCTTTTAAGCTATAAAATCATTTTAAGCTATAAATCTATAATATAGTTTAAGTTCCAACAGATAAGTTACATGTTATAATCTATAAACCTTTTCTAATATATCAAAAATATTTCTTGAAAATTTCATAATGATCGGTTTAAGTAATTAAGGCGTGAAAGCGAAACAAACAAACAAAGAAACACACGAACAAACTCACATTCGCATTTATAATATTAGTTAGGGTAACAAACACATTAAAAAAACACATTTTTTTTCCCTTCTATTGACATACTTTTGTTATATGTAAATAGAAAAAAAAATTGACTATGAATATTAGTTTCATAGGTAACTAAATGAGTTTTGAAATTTTACTTTTTATATTTTTGGATATAATGTTAATTTAGAAGTTATATGCTGATTTTATCTATGGTAATAAGATAATAACAACGTTAAATGTTCTAAAGAGAATGAATCAAGTACTACATTCACATTCTTTTTTCAAAATTTCATAATTTCTTATTTCATAAGAATGTAGTACTTGATACTAACTAGAACTTGATAGCATGCACATTTTTCCTTGCATTAAGCACGAAATCACTTGTACTGTGCTTACTCGATAATTGCATGAGAGTTCCAAAAAAAATTTTTTTTGCATAGTTGCTGGTGCTGCCATCTAGTTATTATGTGTGATACTAATTTACGTACCTTAATTATTTCAGGGTAATGCATACCTTTAAAATTAAACTCGATAATTTTAAACAACCTTTAAAATAGTACATTAAATGCAAATTAAAAGTATATTAAATGCAAATTAAAAGTATATTAAATGCAAATTAAAAATTTATATCTTAAATACTTAGACATCGATACTTCATTACATTTAGATTATAATGAAGGTTTTCGAAGGACTACCCTTAACTCTAAAGGAAATTTTTTGAAACCTAAGCCTAACTTCTGTAATGAATAATAATAATAATAAAACTATAGTCTAGCAGAATAATATTTATTCAAATAGTTTCTTAATTTAATATTTCACGAATTAACATCTGAAATGTATTCTGTAAATTAAAACTTGCGGAATAAATTCTTTGAATGTTATTTCTAAAAAAAGATACAAAACAAAAAAGGGGAGGAAGCTGTGATTATTTATTCAACTAAACTGTCCTACCTTTACATTCTGTACTAAAACAAAAAAATTCATTAAAAATTGCATAACATTTTACCATAACATTCAAATTGAATTCAAATTGAATGTTCGTGCACAGGATGCTCTTAAAAGGTCATTACGGATTCCGACCTTTTATGTCATAGCAAAATATATGCTAATAGTTTTCTGTAGACAGTATAGGTACCAAACTGATGCAGCGCATTTTGAACGTGGTAATTCTTTTTTTTAAACAAGAAGCAAATTTTATACGCTACTTATTTCAATAAATGAAGAATGGAGAAGAATGACACACTTTATAATTTTTTTTGACAACAATTACTTTGAAAACAGTAACACTGTTAAAAAAGACAACAAGAACAACATATTTAATTTAAACCATTTTAATTCTATGGAAATGTTTTTGACGCGTAATGTCTTATAGCAAAAAAAGACCTCAAATTTTATTTACTTAAGTATTAATTCTAGACATGTGCTTTCAACTACGTATTTTTGGAAGGTAGAAAGGTTTTTATAAATTAGTTCAGTAACATGGGTTAGAGGATTATGTTATTTATTGCTTTTTATGTGATCTCCGTTGAGCATTTGTTTGGAATGTAGTTTATTTCAATCTGGCAAAGCAAGCAGGAACTTATTAAGGAAAACTGGCTCCTCTCTATGTTACACATGAGGAAAACCATGAAAACGCGCATGTAGCCAGCCCGTTTTTGCTCGGCCATTCGGCCAATGGCGGACTTCTCGTAGAACAGAAGTTCCAATCAATAAAATATTTCAAAGAAATCAGTAAATCAGTAAAATAGTTCAGTTTCAATCAGTAAAATATTTCATTTTACTCATGAAAGTATATTTCATGACTTAAAAACTTAAAAATTTCCACACTTTTGTGTGAAAAATCTGAGAAGATATTCAATCTTCTCAAAGGAATTTAGTGACTTATGTCACTTTTCGGTGCATATTATCTAAGAAAATGAAAGATACTCTGCTCATTTTGAGAGAAATTCCAAAAATACATTGCTCATTTTAGCAGTTAACGATTTGCCTAGAGTAAAATAGAACACATTAATTGAATTTTTAGCTGGCGCTCATAAAGTTATTAATTGCATATTTTCGAACTTCGCACGTAATATTAAAAACTTCTCGCGCTTAACTTTTTAAACCATAATAGACATTTTTACAACTTGCTTTTAAACTACGGGACTATGGTTCTGTGTTAAAACTGTTTTAAATACTTTTTATCTTATTTTGAGAGAAATAATATAACTGAAATTATGAGTCTAAGATAAATATTTGAGAAAGTAAATCTCTTTCCTGGACATTTAAAGATATAAAATATTTAGCATTTTTTTAACCTTCTGTACACGTATGTGTTATATATGTAAATCAAAATCGCGTCACTAGCATTTTTGTATTTATTTAATTAATATACAGGATGGTTATAAATGATGGAGCTCATTTTAGTGACGAATAGTATGTGACCTAAGACGAACATATTCATTTATGTCGCATCAAATAATGCAGCCATTCAAACGTTTTTTGTTATATGTTTTCAGTTTCATAGAGATTCAATTCGTCTGTTTAATGCTGTATATATATATATATATGTAATATAGAAAAGTAAATTCCCGAGACTGATATTCAATCTCTCGCACTATGCTTATCATCATTTTAAACGTTATGGTTTTAATAATTTTCTCAGGTTTTTGTTTAAATTCAATAACTTCTGCTTAAACATGGCCTTTTACAAATTAAAGAAACTTAGGGATATAAGATGGAGAGATTTCTTGCTCATTTCGATCTCATGATACAGCACTTACAGGCTTTTTTACAGGGAGATAGTTCAAAAGCAATGTTTACAGAATTAATTTGTTAACGTTCAGGTTAATTAATTAGTAAACCCAAAATATTGCAAAATGCATGTCAGTTTCATGTTTTATAAAATAGTTTATTAAAAAATATTTCGGAAATTTTTCGTACCTATTTACTTTTATTGTGCATAAAATTAAATTTTCGACTCAGATGACTGTACAGTTTTAACAGAATTCCCCGATTTAAATAGAAAAAATTTGAGAGTTCCAAAAATAGCAATTTTGTTGTTAAGTCGCATTATTTCACTAACTGATGTAAATAACATAGAATTGTGAATATTCAACCTATGTTATTTACATTAGTTTTAGTGAGCACTTAGAAAAAAATGTGTAAATAATGGATTTTTTTTAAGGCAAAATTTCTCCACCTCTCTTTTCCCTTAAGTTACCGAGTTTTAAAGCCAGAAATTCTCTGAATATAAGAATTATTTTTTAAGAAGCCTTTCCTATTCGCACATTTATGTGCAATGTAAATGGCAAGAGTAATTTAAACCATTGCTTATTTTGCTTTAAGATTGTCAATCACAATAAACCGGTTACTTACAAAACACATTTAATTTTTAATTACAAATCTGAATGTAGATAAATAAATTCTTTACGCATGTTAACCACATAAACTCGGAATTAGCTTTAAAAGATAAAGGAATATGTATACAAAGGCATGGAAAAACAGAGGTCGATCGTGCAAAGTTTGTACCATTAGACTACACAATATTGAAATGCTTTCTTTATTGTCAAGGATATGATTGCCATTAGTAGTTTACTGGATTAGACAGGAATTGTCTTAATTGAAACCGAATAGATAGATATCTTTTTTACTTCCTTATACGAAGTAAAAAGGAAGTATTGTAATCGCGAAAAATTTTGGATTTCGTATTTAAACGAAAATATCTATTTTGACTGCTATCGAATGCAATTTAACGATGTTTTTGCGTGACATCCGTACGTAAGCACAGAATGAAGGATTCTTTGCCCCCCCCCAAAAATTATAAAACTGATTTAAAATGGATTTTGAAGAGATTTGTTTCGTGGCTTCTGTGCGTTACATATGTACGTATGTATCTCGATCCCTACTGTTACTCAATGAGCTCATTTTTATTCTTATATGTTGGTAAATTGTGTATTTTTTGCTTTAAAAGTGATTGAATTATGTTGTTCTTATCTTCTATTTAAGGGTTTTATGCCTTTAGTAAATCTGCATGCCAGATTTGTAGAATTATCAACCATTTAAAAGTTGTTTAAGTGCGGCTAAGCCTAATCATTTTTCTCGTGGCAGCCATATTTGTTTACATTTGAAACTCAGGAGAATGATGGATTTGTTGCCAATCTAGTGAAACTAAGCTTCGTAACTACCAAGATAACGCCTTCTTTTATATTGGGAATTTAATCATGCTTAATCCATTCTGGAATTTATTCGAGGAAATAAGTGTTTTTATTTCGTAATTTTTAATATTGATATCTTGAGTTTTATGTATTTTTGCCTTGTCGCGAAGTGAGAAGTGAGTTAATTGAATGAGAAATACTAAATCGTTTGTGAAAAAGTGTTTTTTTTTTGTTTGTTTAATTTCTTTTACACATCGTTTTAGATTTATTACAATATTTGAACAGAACATGTGGCAACGATTAGGTAATTCTCCGGATGATATACATAATTTTTGTGCATTCTGAGTTATAAAATAATGAGATGTAACGCTGTTATGTGAACCTAGTGCCAGAGTGTCGCTATGCTAAGCAAATGTAGTGAATTTTAAAGAGTGCATTTATTCTATTATAGTTCTTGCGCTATCGATGAAATAGATTTATTTTAATTCAGTAAGTTTAAATGAAATCCGAATTGCGTATAATTTAATATTCCGTACAAGGAAGGTCATGTCGTGTATACATTAGATTTTTTTCCTTACCGGAATATCTGCCACTTCACGAATCACTTGAGGTACGTAATCTACCCACAGTTCTTTGCTTATTGTGTGGGCTATTTTCTCTTTGAGCTGTTGGGTGAAAGTGTAGCCTTTCTTCACTTTGACGAAAAGTACTGCTCTTGTGTCTCCATCTTCTCTATCTTGACCTACGCAGATGTAGTCCTGTAACTCCTCTATGTTGTGAACTAATGAAATGCAAAATGGGCATTTAGATGTTTTACTGTAATAATAGTAAAAATAGTCAGAAACAACAAGAAAATGCAATATCAGCAACATAGCTTTGTTATAGATTTATTTATCATATTTTTTGTTAAGCTACTTGAGAAAATGTTACTGCAATCATGAGGGCAGGCATGTCCAGTGTTTCGAAATCCAGCAAAGATATATCAGCATGCTCAACAAAGATCTCTCGAGGACCACAAACGGAATTTAATATTAATGAACCGATACTGTGTATTCCATATTACTGTGATAAAATTATACCCCTCTTTAAATGCAAAAGATTAAAAACAAAATGTGAATAAATGTATCATTTTACGTGAAAACGGAGCCTGTTACTAGTAACACATCTATATATCTGGATTGACAGATAAAGTAGCAATGCCCTGGAGTATATCGAAACATTTTGCCTGAAATTTCGTATCTTATTCTACGTTTTTCTCTGCTTACATTGAAGGAAAATTGTTACTTACAACTCCAGAAAGCTGCGTCATCTATGGGTAAATGCCCTACTGAGCTGCCTAGGGCGGCTACTTTTTTAAAAGCTTCACTAACTGTTTCTGCAAGCCACAAATTAATATATATTTTGCTGTTTTTTTAATTTAAAGAAAACGAAATACTCGTGTACCACAAAGGCTTACGACAAAGGCAACTTTCAATAATACAATGACATCAAACACAAAGGAAAAAAAACACAAACAATATATGTATATATATATATATAAAGAAATAATTTACAATGTTTGAAATAAAAGTCAACAAAATCATCAAAAGCTCGGTAGCCCGAAGGTGAAGATACAAATTCATAACATTTCGGTGGCCAATGAATTCCAATTAATTTTAATCTGGATTTCAATAGACGTCTTGCATTATAAAGCAATGGACAATCAAAAAGCAGGTGGAAATCACCTTGTTGAACGCCAAGACAATAACACAAACTGAAAGACGTCATCTTGAACCGTTCGAGATAAACAATATTTTGCTTTGAATTCTTAATTTTTTTTATTTATATGGGGAGAGGGTATCAAGTATACATAGAGTACAAAAAATGCGCGAAAATGCTGGAGCCAGGCCTGTGCATCATGTTTTGGTTTATTTAATTCTTGGTGTAAGGAAAGTTATTTTAAAATTCTATCTTTCCTTTCTCCTTGTCTTTCCTCATTTCCATTTCCTGCCAGAATGTTATTTCAGTGTCATGTGATATGCAAAGTTGGATAGAAAGATACTATTTAAGAGTTTAACTCTTTTTTTCACTTATTAATATACCACAACTGACTACCAGGTAATTTTAAGACTGTTTATTCCTTTATTGTGATTTTTGACATACTGGACTTTACATGCCACCGATCAGGAAGGTATTCTCTGGCTCCAGCAGTCTGAAAAGTAACAGTCACTTCATTGCTGTTCTTAAAAGAACATTTCTTCACCATGTAAATAACGTGCTTAGCAATTTCTGAATTTTTCATGTCATTATTTTGAATTATGTGCATATATCTTTTCATTTAGTGCAGTAGTCGGCAAGCCACAGCCCTTCATGACATTAGATTCGCTGCTTTAGGCCACGTAACCAGCTAAACCGTGCCTGACCACAGCCCCTTCTACAGCTCCGTCCAATCTTAGCATTTTCTTGCAGGAAGCAATGGGCTTCAAAGTTTTTCCCACCTGAGCTTATACCTCATCTGGAGAATACTATTTATGGACTCCCTCAGGCGGCAGGCCCAATTCGGGATTCACTCAAGAATCTGGAAAGAGCAGAGATAGGAATTCCCCGCTGCGTGCCAGAACAATAATATTAATATCAAAGTACTTCAGACAAACTGTGTTCTACCTTTCGGCCACGTTGTTTCGCTGAGAGTTAAGCTTGCTGGTTTTATGGCCGGGCATATTAATTGCCGGTTTGTCTATGTCGGTGGTAGGGCTGAAAGCCAGCTCGAGTTAATCAACTCCGTGAGCTTCGAATGATTATTTTACTTAGTTTTAATATTATATTTCTATTTTCAGTTGCAGCCAAAAGTATTCTCTTAGATTGTAAGCATCAGGAGTGCAAACTGCAAATACTTCTTGAGTTGAATAAAATGGTCTTTTCACCCTTTTCATGTATTGTCGCTGATACAGTTTGAATTTAGCGAATAGTGATACAGTTTGAATTTAGCGAATAGTCAGTCGCTTCACAGTTCAAGTAAAGATCTAGCCAGAAATTTAAAGTTAATTTGTCTAGAATCTTCTATTTGGCGCCCGAAAAATTTACGAAGCATATCACTGAACAATAGAAAATTTACTTTGTCTCCTTGAAGGCTTCACGTTCTACCGGCACCAATTAACTCAATATTGTATCTTCTGAATAATTAAAAAGTGAAAAAAATATCTAAACTTTTTAATTAGATATATCATGAATTAAATATATTTAAATCAGTCAGATTAAAAAGTAAAAAAAATAACACTCTTAAGAACCGCATCTATTGTTTTTAAATTGCTTAGTTTGCTAATTAATAACAGACAGATTAAGTATGAAAAATATTATCTTGTGTTTTTACGAATGGCAGCAGACGCGTGTCGAGTTAATAGCCCTATTGAGTTATTAAAAAAAATTACCTTAGCAGGAGTGAGTCCGAGAACAGGTTGGTAAACTACGAGCTCAGCGAGAGCATAAAAAACCTTAACAAGCCCTCTGGTACGACTTAAATTATAAATTCTTTCATATTTACTTCCCTTTTTGGCCACAGGAAATGTCAATGCGAAATGTTTTCACGAAATTATTAGCATTTCGTGAAATTTCACGTATTATTTTCTACGACAGGCCTGCGAACTTTGGAATTTTCCGCAATAAAATTACTATCGCATTTATCACATGTGAGACAACTGAAGCAGAGGAAAACAAATTTATTTAACTATACTAAAATAAAGTATTTCTTAAAGATACTCACTTGCAAAATAGATATCGCCGGAACCAAAACGTTCTCCGTTTTGCTTCAGTGTGTCGTCACTGGAAAAGAAAAACTGCGTAAAATGTCAAATGGATTGGCTATATATCTTCCTCATAAATCATAGATATCCTCCCCTTTAAAAATTAATAGGATATTTGTGTCTGCGAATCCTAGGAATACTGTAAAATATTCGAAATCTCGAATTTAAAGCATTTTTTATCATTTAAATCTTTTGAAATCTCAACTTCGAAAAACTTGACGTTTTAATCGAGAACTTACAGAGGATTAATTTTGCTGAGATTTAATGGAAGTGTCCTTTAGAAATAAGAAGGCGATTATTGAAATACCTATTAGCATCGGAATCAAAACCTGTTTTCATGGCAACGGTGAGTGCAGTGCTACAAGTGCGCTTTTAAGAACTTTTAATAAGAACACTTTTTGATTTTTCTCTTTTTTGCAGAGAATTTAGAGCTTTTGCAAATTATTAGCCTTTCTGGCATGCGCAATTCCAGTTAAAAGTATCTCGAAGTAGTTGAAGAAATGGCAGAATGGTCGATTTTGTTTCCTTTGGAAGATCGTGTTTTCTTGTTTTTAGTTTGGAAGTGATGGTTTACCATATGTAAAAACGAGGAATTCATACCAGAACGTTTCGAATTCAAAGCGGAAGATTTGTAGTCTTCCGGGATTGCAGATTGTCATACCGCGTAATATTATGTTATTCATGTTAATCAAAATGGTATGCGAATTTGCAATTGATGAGTGCATGAGGACCATATGTCCTGGGTCAGGAAAATGGATTGCAAACACAACAAGTATCCGCATGTACGGTGGGACGACATTTATGACGCTATCAATTTGTTAATAAGTAAGGCATTGCTACAGTAAAACTCAGGAGTCAACGCCTAAAATGGTGCTTTCAGTGACGCACCAGTTGCGTGAAGTCGTCTTTTCTGACTATTCCCGCTTTTGCTTATAGCATTATGATGATTGTACTGATAATGTGTGTGAAGATACGGAACCTTGGAAGGAACGAATCCTGGAAGCTTGCAGTCTTCATCATTCATACCGAACCAGTGCGAATAGGTATACATTCCTCTAGTCCTCGCATTCAATACAATAATACACTTCTGGTATTATACATCAGAACCACTGGTGCAGCATTCTACTGCACTTAATGATGTTCTACACCATTAAGTGCAGTATGTGTATAGTTTGGAATAAAAGCTTACTTTATTGAGAACTATTGTAAGGATCTTAAGTTTGACTAACGTTTTATTTTAAAACTTTACTATCATCTCTTATTTTCCACCTCCGGCCAGAATTAACGTGTGAATATGTTTATGGAAGTTGTACTTGCTAACGCTTAAGTATTTAAGTTGTGGCTTTTTGCCAAGAGCGTAGTAGAAGGAGAGAGAGTGAGCCATATTGCCACGAGTCTTCACGTGAGCTTGCCATCAGTTATTGTCCGCCTGTAAGGCCAAAGGTTTTCGTCCCTTTGAAAGCTATAGACGTATTGTAGTTTTCCGCAGTTTGCATACTACAAGCGTAGTAATTAAGGCCAGTCTTAGTGTTAGTCATCTGTGTAAAATATTAAAAGTTAGCTCTTAATTAAATTTTAGTTAGTCGGTAGTCTTATATTTTTACGTTCAGACCACAAGTGGTTGCTCTTTGTATCCTGGAGTGCGGGAGCGATTGTGAAGTGAGGAAAAAAATAGAGGGTAAGTTTAACCCTTCTCATCTTGTCATCTTTGCTACTCCATAGGACATAGTTTGCAGTCAACTCACTGTCCAGTCAGAACACGTTATGTTCGCCAAACAAATAAAAAGCAATACGAATCCTGATACTATTTTTGTAAGAGCCACTTGTTTTCTAGAGGTAATAAATACTTCATTGAGATAAATATGCTTATTTTGTAGAAAAGTAGAGATTTTAAACAGTAAATATCTGCCTTTAGAAAGCAAAAATAAGAACTTTTTGAAACAAATAAAAGTTAGAGGGGTTTAAAAAATTAATAAAAGAAAAAAAATGAATTATGCCATATATATAAAAACATAGATGTTAATATCTGTGTAATTATTATTCATATTTATTAATTTCTTTAAATAAAAGTCGATAACATTCATATTTCAAAAATTAGAAATGGTATAATTTCAATTTATATAAAAGTCCTCTACAAGTAGCATTCAGTTTCATGTTTAATCCTAACTACTGCAGAGAGCTGTTCTACACATTATTTTATTTTCATCACTGGGGGGGGGGTGACTTGTGAAATTTAAGTGAACTGGTTTCTTCAGTCCGAGAGAGTGACGTAGTGACGTTTTATTTCTGGTTGCAATATTTTAAAAGTAAGACAATATAATGAAGATCACTGCTTACCTCCTTCCTATTACGATGATGCCATTCGTTTTGGGATTTATCCAACATTCATCATTCTGACTCCAAACACCTGTTCGAGATGGAAAAAAAATGCTTTTTATTATGACCAATTAGGGAATGACATAAATGAAGTAAGATATCCACATGTAGGACTTGACTAAACTGGATATTTTTAATATGGTAAAATATGTGAGGGTTGTTTTCTAAGAAAAGATGTACTTTCGTGGAAGACTTTTCAAAGAATTTTTCGTTCTCATGGGTATAAAATCTGTGGTCCTCTGGTTCCCCCTTGGGCAACTTCGCAATGACTCACATTAAATCCGAGGAGATCAAGAAAATTTCCTAAAGCCAACCAATTCCAAAGTAAATCCGGGTTGAACTACTAGTCTTCAGATCTGTTAATGATTAGGATTATTATTGCTCAGCTGCTGCTGGGTCCAAGAGTATGAAGTAATTGAGTTCTATGAATTCCATGCGGAATTCTGTTATTACAATGCAGCAAATAGTTCTTGACTAAACGCGAAGATTTCCACTATTAAAATGTCGAGTATTTATATAACATTAGAGAGAAGAAATTATATACTTATATGTTCAAAACCAAAGTTCAGAAATCTCTCGAAGCAATAAAGAACGTTTTTCATTATTTAAGTGACAAAGTAGGCTTACCATTACTAATTATCCCGCATTTACTTAGATAACTTCCTTCTGAAGCTCCATGGAACTGAACTATGACTACATGTGGCTAAACTCATTGTTTTAGGAAAATATTACATGTCGGCGGAAAGTTCTACACTTTTAAATATAGAAAGATTTTTGATAGGCTTAAATACAAATATAGCAATTAATATTCGGTTGGTAATAAACGAAAATGTTTCATTTATTATTAAAAGAACTATAAGATGAGGGTAATTAATAAATAGATAAATATAATTCATATTCATTCTGTTAAGAGATCAATTTATTTGACTCTTTTGCAGGGAACCGGTCTCGAAGTATCTTAAAAAGAAATTTAGGCATAAATTCTAATTTTAACCGTTAGAGAAATTGTTAAGAAACACTATTCCTAGTAATTATTCATCTAGTTTACTTTCAATCCTTTCAAAACAGAAACAAATTCTAAAAATTACGATTTATAATAGTATGGAGATTTCGTACGTTTGTCTTCCTGAGCCACATTTCAAAACAAGTTCATTAACGTTTATGGTTTCGAATGCTTTTGTAAAACTCACGGAAAAGTATTTTCAAAAACGGAACAGTTGGAGGGAGAGACAAAGAGATAGTTGATTTTAGAGCGACAAGAAAAGAAGCGTCACGTCAAACTAAAATTTTGCGTTAAGTTGTCAGAAACAAGAGCAATAAATATCCAAGTGTTGTGCATCGCATACAAAAGCAATGTTCAGTTCGAATAAATGCACTGAAAGTGGGATCTTTTCAACTTTCCTCAAATCAGCATGTAGGGCTTAATATTTACTTTAAATAGATTTGATTTTATCCTTCCTTCCCCTAATTGTCAGTGCCAGAGTATTTAAATTTTTTAACTCTCGGGAAGTAATGCAAATTCTACCTTGAGAAGAAAAGGTTTAAGTATCGAGTTTTAGAAGGGAAGTTAGAGAGTGTGGACGAGTACTGTATTTTTGTAGCGTGAGCTTCTGCATGGCATTTATTGCTGGTTGACGTGGCGTAACAGCTATTACTTGGCCGCCACTAGATTTTTCAACACTCTGTTAGGAAACAAGATAGTCTGAGTACTGTAGCGTAATTCTACTATTTGTTAATATCTTCGAATTTTTAGTTTAGTTCTTGTTAGTTGAGTTACCGAGTGAGGCGTAGTGTGTTAGCGTCAAATCGACGCATTGTGAATTTTAAAAGAGTTAATAAAAGGTTCTTTTTACCGTTCCCCTGAGTGGTTTCTACACACTCAGCTGTTACTTTAGAAGATTATTTTTATTTCAGCTGTTACTTTAGAAGATAGACCAGAGGGTCTTACTAAGCTTTATCCTGAGTACATATTTTATGAAAAATAAATAACTTATTGAATAATAAAATAATAAAAATATTTAAAATATAACAAGCAATAAAATACTTAATGGGAAACAGGAAAAAATATTGAAAACGCAACAAAAATAGTTTTTGCAACAAACCAAAAGCATAATTATGTGGTTGGTTCAAGCACATTAGAGCAAAATACATTGGGTTAATCTAGCTGAGAGGATGAATACCTTTGTATAGGAATTTCTCAAGTGAAACTTGATCATATTCACACTGCACATGGGCAAAACGCGAAAGCGCAAATACTGGTGGTCCGCTTACCGAGATTTGAAATAGAACTTGAATTGAACCATTAGTCTTTCGCGGTTTTAGCCTTCGACCGCTGGTGAGCGTTAACATCGGAGAACAGAAGCGCTTATGTTATAACACGGAGCGCCCACCAGCGGCCGAACGGTAAAGTCGCTGAACACTGGTAGTTCAGTTCAAGCTCGAATCTCGTTAACGGGCTGGCTGCATTTGCATTCTCGTGTTTTTCCCCATGTGTAACGGGTATACAAGCCAATTTCCCCTAGAAAGTCCTCCGCGAAGGCATCCCTGCGCTTAGGCAGTGGCCCTCGAGGCTTGGCAATAATCACATAAACCAAACTCTGAAAGTACAATTTAAAAAATAAATACAAATTGCTATTATATGAAAAATAAATAGCATTTTCATATCTGTTCCCTCTTTTTTAATGCTTCTCTTGCGCAACCCATGATAATCAAAGATGTATCTAGTGGTTGTACAGTCATTTTCTCTAGGGGGGTGATGGACAATTTATAGGAATTCACACGGAGGGATACTAATCAAAATGCTGTGGTAGGTAAGATTTTCCCATGTTGTAATCTTTTCTAGATTCGCTAAGGTTTATAAACTCGTTAATAGTGTTCATTTTTAATTTAGCACCATATTTACGACCTCTAGATCGATGATCGTTTTCGTTTTTCAGTTCTAAACATAACTTATACTGTCGGAATCTGAAGTAAATAATCTTTTAAAAAAGCTAATCGTTTTTAACTCCTTTTTTGTTTATTCTTTATAGTACATGCACTTCTTTCCTCCAAAATAACATAGTTAGGTTTGTAAGGTTCAGGTTAATTAACCCATCTTAATAATAATCTAACTCTTTAGTTGAACTTTACGATTTATTCTACTTTTAATTAGCTCTTATTAGAATGTAAGTAAGGATACGTGTATATAAGAATAGATTTACTGAAAGTTAGAGAGAGCTTTGGTAGCGCCGCTGACTGTTGTGCTATTCCCTTGCGCTGCTCTGAGAATTCACTTTATCCGTCGTTAGCCTCTCGCCTGCCGAGTTATGCGCACTAATTTAATTGAGAGATTTTTTGCTTATGAATATCTAATGTTAATATACTCTTGAATTTTAATTCGCATTTTATGTTATATAGAATCCCACAAGTTGTGGGCATCGTATGTGAGAGTAAGTAGTATATTGAGCTTAAAAGATTTAAACAAAAAGGCTTGTTTAAGATGGGGTGATAAATCGCCTTAGTAGGGACCATATAGTTATATAGGCAAATGGAACCCTATAAAATATTCACTTGCGATCTAAACGATTAATTTTTCAGGAATTTGTTGTACAAAGCCTTTACACAACGGCAAATGGCTATGTACTTCAAGCCAACACTTTTAGAGGTCCTATAATTTATACTGTGGTAACGGGAATATCTACAATTTTGAAAAATTATTTTCAAATCAAGTTTTCCAAAAGAAACCGTTAGAAAGAAGGAAAAAAAATTGAATTTTGTCTTTGAAATTTTTATTTTGTTTTCTGTAAAAACCAAACGATGAATTTTTATATTGCCGTTTCACTGAGAACTGGTATCGTTTAGCAAACCCTCAGTTTTGAAACTAATTTGCATAACCAGTCAAGTGTATAATTACCATATTCGAAACTCATGATATCGCATAAAACTAAATGTTTTTGACTATTATAGGCGCGGTAATGTATTTGATTATTAAACTGATAATAATATAACTGCATTATTTTAATCTTATCTCTGTAACTCAGTTAATTAAGATTTGTAATAAATCAATAGAAGTTCTTTAGGTTCTTCTGATTATCTCAGTTTTGTTTTCAGAGAAAAATAAAAAAGACCGTGGCTTAAAATGTATAAGCTTATAAACGTAATAAACTGAAGCTAAGGAAAGAAAACAAAAACAAAGAAAAGTGTAATACCGTTTTCGTTAAAATAACTTAAAATGACAAAACTAGCAAGATTAGGCTATGTCACGAAATATTCTTTTCAATTCGCATCAAATGATAATAGATAACTGCATCAGTTCGGCAATGAAAAAACAGGCTAGATTTCCATAACAGATTTTGTGGAGGGCTTTTAATCCAGAAAATTGTGCCCTGACTGAACGCCTTAATGTTTCGAAATCATGAACTCCTTCTGAAAATTGAGCATTTGAGCGGCGTTCATCGCTTTGAAAGAAAATAAAAAATGCTTTTATATTTTCCTGAAATTTATGTGGCCATTGTTGGCAATGGGGAAAATTTTCGTTCTTCTTTAATTGGGTGGAGATGTGAAATACAAATCCAGTGTGTTTTAAGCATGTCAAGGTATGTCAATAATCTTACTTTCATTGGTATTTGATTGAAACCACAACTCACCTTGGTATTTAGAAAAGTAGGTGTCGTTCAGTCGAGAGTGGTTCACGTCTTTCCACAGACAAATAGGAAAGGAGGGCGTAGGAGTGGCAACAACCAGTTCTCCCCTCTGTCCAACAACAGAATTTCCTACAAGCAAAAATCTACATTAAGTAAAAGAAAGTATATTTTCACGATATTTATGATGTGATGAAATTCTAACTCTGAAATTACTATTTCTGTGGCAAGAGTGTGAACCAGATTACTATGGCAAAATAAATCTGATAACCTTGTAAGTCTGCGCTAGTTTAAAAAATATGGACTAGTAAAAAGGTGATAGAAAAAAAGGACGTGCGAAGCGTTTTAATGCTATTTTATTGACTAGAGGACAGCAACTAATATCTGCTTCGGTTATGAGAGGTTATTGCACCAGATTACAAAGTTAAATTAAAATGGTAAAACATGTGGACCTTTGCATTTAAGCATATACAGCATGTGCCAGTTTAGAAGAACGTGAATTTTGAAACAAGAAAATTAAAATTTAAGTGAAAATTCTAAGTATATTTCTATATTTTTTTGACACAGAAAGATCCCTTTATATATTTACATTTAAAAACCTTATACAGGGTGTTTCAGCAAATCGGTTAGAAACTTTCAGGAGAGGAGGAAGACATTTAAACGATGGAAAATCACATAGCAATGCATGGTCGCAAACGCTTTCATGGCGCCGTAGTGACGATACAGAACACAAAAAGGAAGGACACGAACAGCGTGACAAAACGTATTTTATTACGTTTAGTACAGCAGAAACCAAGAAATAAGAACAAAAACAGACAATGATAATCATTAAAGAAGGTGTTCGAAGTTACGGCCTGAGACCATGACGTAGGCCTCACATCTCTGGCGAATGGAAGATCTGCATCACGCATGGAAGATGCATGATGCACGGTTCCTGCATCACGGTCCGAGTCGTCATTTCGAACACCTTCTTCGATGACGATCGGCTGCTTTTGTTCTTAGTTCTTGGTTCCGCTGTACTAAGCATAATAAACATCATTCTCATCCTGTTCATGTTCTCCCTTTCTTGTGTTTTGTGGCGTCACTACCCTGCCAGGAAAACGTTTCCATCTATGCACTGCTATGTGTTTTTTCCTGGTTTAGGTGTACTTTGTCTGTCCTGAACGTTTCTTACCGATTTTCTGAAACACCATGTATATTCGAATATCATTAATTATTTTCTCAATAATTATTATTTGCGATGTGGAAATACTTTAAGAAACAACGTCCATTGTCTTAGATCACATCAAGAACCAAGTTTCAGCGTGGGTCCTTCATGTGATTTCCAAAACGTTTGCGTAGAATACTATGCTTGTGAAGAATGGAGAATGTGCTGTTTTGTTTTCGAAAGGCAATGCCTGCTTTTTGAGTTAATACCGGAAAAGTGTTCTCCCGAACAGGTGACGTTTTGTGTCTTTCTTACAGGAAGTCAGTTACACTTTCTATTACATTTTCCTATGAAAACTTTGATCCTCTTAGCAGCGGATTTATTAACACTGTAGAGCTACGAAAAAAATACTTATGCCTTTTTCTCTTGCTTTGCAAAACAGGTCATTAATTATCATGCTTATCTAATGAATGAACATAATTTAATATTTACCTTTGTGATCGAAGCATCTAATATCGACTCCAAGAGCTGGTCCTTGAATTTCACCACCATAAGATGGAGTATTAAGATCGAAGCCAGAAAAAGCACCGAAAACTTCTGTAGCACCTGCCGAATAAAATGAAATTATAAATTTTCACAAATTACAATTAAAGTAAATTGTATGATTTGATCTAGGATCAAATATGTCAGAGTTTATTTAATGACCATATATTTCTTCATTTTGCAGTATTTTCAGAAAATGGAAAGAAGATCAATTTCAGAAATGTAGAATTTTATTTTATTGCAACTATGGACACAAACTGAGTTGCCAACAAAAATAGTGTTTCAATACGCAATAAATGAAAAATACCATATAACTAATAAGTCGAGATAAACAGTAATAATTTATATTATAAATATGTACAGTATTAAATTATATTATTATGTATTGTATAAACATAAATACCACAGAATGTAAATTACAGTATAGGTGTTAAACATGTCGTGAGAAGAAATAATAATTAAAAAAGTTTTTAATAATAGCAATTTATTACTTTTATAATTATTTCATTAAAAATGCTTATGATTATTTCTGATAAGTCATAAAAAATACTCATTCCTTTTCGATCAGTAATGCCTCAATATCAGAGATCGGAATCAAAAATAATTTTATCCCTTTATTTCAGTACGGAATTTGGAGGTATAAAACATAATTGCGTAACGTGCGCGGTATCGACGATTGGTGGGAAGTGATGAGGTTTAGAAGGGCACGTTCACTTGATTATATAAATACTTCTGTCATGTATCTCTACAGGAATCATACTACATGTCAGTGAATCATATTAAATCAGGTTCAAGTTGCATGTAGGTTGTTTTCCAATTCAAAGTGATTAAAATTGTAAACTATCGGTTCTAAAACTCTAAATATATCAGAAATGTGATTCAAAGATAAGATCTAGAGTCCAAAATGATCATACATGTAATAGCCAAATATACCCACTGTGAAATAGCGTTGCGTACATTTGGGTAGAAACGTGTGTGTGTGTATGTGTGTTTTAGATCTAGAATTGCTCTCAGAAGTGTTTTACTGTTGCCATTCTGTTTATTCATTGTATGCCGAGTTTTAATTAATAATTTGACGAAGTGCAATAAATATATCTGAAACCTTTTAAGTGTTTTCTGTCAGTATTCACAGATCACAAGTAGAAACCATCTAATATAGTAACAACCCGTTGTAGAGGACACACAATAAGCATATTAGAATAAATATAATAATTCAGTTTCTCTACAAAACGTTAATTGTTACGCAACTGAAATCCAAATCGAAATTATTGACCTGTAGCAGTATACTACACTGAAAAGCAAATGTAAGCACTTTATTTTAACTGCAAGTTATCCAAATTATATTGAATTTTGGAAATTTATTCCAACAAGCAACTTTACAAATTTACACGGTTTGGCTGTCAGCCAAACCGTGTAAACACACGTTTGTAAACAAATGTCAACACACGTTTGTAAACAAATGTTTTCTATTATGAACATAACAAAATCGAAATATCGCTCAAGATTAGCCAATAAACACCTAAAACACCTAACTTTGTTAGCATCTTGATGAAATAATCCTAATACAGTTGACTCGCTAAAAAGCGACATGTTCAAAAACCACAGTAATCAAGTACTAACCGTTTAATAGTTATTTAGAATTAAATGTTTCAAACTATACATTTTATTTCATACATAATCTAACTGATTGAACCTTTAAAAATGTTTATTAACAATAAAAACCTAATTTGTACCTTTATTTTACTTGTTATATTATTTTTTTAAATGTCCACTGCTCAGACTTACATAAACAAATGTACGATTTGCGTAAAAATCCCATCAGTCTATAAATAACATTTTATTCATCTTTTTTATATTGTTTAATATGCTGGAAAAGTTGGAAGTGGCACGCAAACG
>KK117462.1:160618-195715 GCA_000611955.2 Stegodyphus mimosarum
CATGATCTAAATGCAATATATTGACAATTTTCATTTCTTTTCGCATCATTTGCAGCTAACTCTTTTCCTATTTCTGTCACTGCGTATTGATAAAATGATTGGCAGTCAAACCTATTTTCAGTTTTGAGTATTCTCTTTCAAGAATAATTGCCTTCATTCAAGCCCATTTGACAAATACACTAATCACTGATTTTTTTAAAAAGTCGTCAGCATAAATGCCAAATCAGAGCTGTTATTCTTGGTATTTAATATCTGTGCGAGGATCTACTCATATTTAACCGTTTTTCTGGATAAACAACACGTCTAATTTTAAAAACTCGGAAAGAACAAATACAAGTTCAATATAAAATTCACACTGAAATTGGTTTGAATATCACTGCACAGAGAACTAAGTAATTCACTTGATCGTACCGTAAATATGATACTTGATATCAGAGAGCTAACTTTGATATCAGTAACTAACTTCATGATTCACTCAGTAGTGAAAATATAATGTCAATCTAGCGTATTGGCAGTTCTTACAAAATCATCAAGTGATTATTTTGTTTATATTAAAATAGATACGTGTTTGAAAAGTTGATCTTAGCACAGATGTGAAACTACTGTGGATAACAGCTCTGATAAGCTCTAACCACTTCTAAGGAATCGGCAGATCTATCAGTTGAGGGCTGGGTTGATGCCATTACTCTTAGAAGATACAGGCCTAGCAATGGTAAGAAAATTTCAAATAGCTGTTCATGCCAAAAAGGGAGGTGTTCTGATAAACATTAAAAGCATCGATATATTTCGGTCACACGAATAAAGACAGTCCTAGTCTTTTTATATAATATGCGGGAACATATCAGCAAACGGATACATGGAAACTTCCCTATTTCTGGGTCGCTTAAAAATTTTTAAAAATAAAAAAGTAAAAAAAAAAACCAAAAAAAATCTGAAGATTTCAGATTTTAAATTACGTCCAAAGGCGCGTTTTTTTAACGTTTCGTGTGCTACCTTTTTTTTATTAAATATCATGTACCACGTACTCAAACCATAAAATTCAGTTCAAAATCAATATCGCAAAATCATTTTAAAATGAACATATCTTTAGAATTTCCGTAAGTCTCGTGCGCTGGAGATAAAAATTTTTTTTTTTTTCCGTACAGTGTTGCCATTGCTCGCTTTGAAATCATTTAGTTTGTTAATCAGAAATTCGTTGAAATGTTACAAAACATAAAATCGATAATAAAGCAAATTTCAAATTCAAAATTAGGGCTTCCAGATGCCCATATTCGCAGTAGGATTACGTCATTCAAAATTCGATGGCTCTAGGTTTTATCACAATGCGAGAAACATGCATACATTTATGCAGATTTTTCATTTTTTAAAATTTAATGCAGAGCGATAACATTTAGTGGCAACAATTTGAAAAGTGAAACGGGCATTCAGAGTGATTCAACGCAAAATCGCAAAACGAAAGTAATAGTCCTTCGGGACTAAATCCCTTTGGACTAAAAAAATCTGAAAGGTTTCAGATTACGTCCAAAGGAGCGTTTTTTAACGTTTCGTGTTAAAACGTTAAAAAACGTATTAAAACGTTTCGTAACGTTACCTTTATTTATTAAATATTATGTTCCTGGCACTTAAACCATAAAATTCAGTTCAACAACAATATCGCAAAATAATTTTAAAATGAGTCTATCTTTACAATTTCTGAAATACAGTTCCGCGCGCTAGAGATAAAAAGGCTTTTGTTTTCCCGTATAACGTTGCCATTGCTCGCTTTTAAATCGTTTGAGTTTGTTCATCAAAAATTCGGTAACAAAATATGAAACAGATATAAAACAAATTCCAAATTCCGAATTTGGGCTTCCAGATGCGCCTATTCGCGTGGAAACGTACGTTATTCAAAATTGGATGGCTCTAGGTACCGCTGTTTTATCACAGTTGGATAAATATATATCCATTTGTGCAGATTCTTCATTATTTAATTTCTTTAAATATAATACGGGGCTGCAAGATTTTGTGGCAACAGTTTGAAAAGCGATTCAGACTTTTAATGCTTCCGAAGCAAAATCGCAAAACGGAAACAATAGTCCTTTAGGGACAAAGCCCCTTTGGACTAAAAAGATTACAAATTTAAAAAAAAATGATTTCTTTCTCCAGCTTCTATAAAGGTCTTAAAATAAAATGCTTTTCCTTTCACCTAATACAGACAATTAAAATTAAGTGTAAACGTCCTTTAAAATACGTTATACTATCCTAAGAACGGTAAAATCATACAAGTGATGAAAAGTTAAGTTGATAGCTTTTTGTACTGAAGATGTTATTCAGTTTATGTTTGCAGAAGTGATCATTCGAAAAATTAACAGCATTGCTTTCGAAAACAATGAAGTGTCGGAGAAACAAGGACATGCCTGTTAAATCTATAACTAAAAGAGTATAACTAAAAGAATACAAAAAAATGGTCCATTTTTTCCTGCACAGCAGTGATGAGAGCGGCGACGTACAGAACTTTTAGATCTTGCATTTTTTTTTGCGAGATATAAAAGTGATAAAATGTTTGATGGAAATGTACTGAGCAGTTCTATCGGAGAAAGATGTTTGTTGCCATTTACAAAAAATGTTTGTTTCCATTTAGAAACAGTGAATTTGAACAAAGAACATTCTCATCTTTACCGTAACAAACTGAATACTGTACCTCATTTAATATTATTTCTACCACTCATCCTCAGAAAATTGGAACTCAACAAGGTAGACCGAAGGATTACGTCACTAATGAAGCTGTCAGGACTACGTTTAATCTGGTTTGTTTTATTTTATTATGACAAAGCACTCGAGGGCTATCTGCAAGGGAGGGATGCCTAGTGGAGAACTTTGTAAGAGAAACTGGCTGGTATATGCGTTACACATGGAAGAAACCACGAAGACGCCTATGCAGTCAGCCCGTTCGCTGGAATTCGAACCTCGGACCAAGCTACCAGTGTTTAGCGACTTTACTGCTCGGCCGCTGGTGGACACAGGACTACCTTGGACTAATTTGAAACAGTCAGGAGGACTACCTAGTTAACGTTAAAGTAATTTTTATAGATTTTTAGGTTTATAATATTTTACTACTCATTTTTTGCTTAAACGTCTTAAGAGCTTCAAGTTTCTTACGAGTCTCAAATTTTGCCTATTTTTTGAGTTTAATAAGAAAAAAAAATTTCATAGTAATTCACTTAAAACTTATTATCGACTTTGCATTTTAAAATGGTACAAGAGTGTTCAAGAATTCTTTGAGTTTACAGCTCTATAGCAATATCAAGTTTTTAACCATTATCAATTCCATTCATTTCTTATTTCCTTATTACAAAAACTGATGTATATATAATAATTATAGCACATTGGTTAAATATTTGTGTTACCAACTACGTTTATTTTAAATAAGTAATGTAGTAGGCGCTCATTGTTTGATTATATTTTTTTGACCTCATTCATTATAGTTTATTACACTTTGAAGAGCAATGTTAGATGTAACCATTCCGAATTCTATGCAATTCAGTATATAATTACTATACATTACAGTTAATTAATGAAATATTATTATTAATTTTGGTATTCTGACCCAAGAGTATTTGGCAATTTGTATTATAAAGCGAAGCAAAATCTGTTTCCATATATTTTAAATATCTTCCTAAAGGCTTTATATTTCAGAATCTATTCATTTAACCCCATTGCATCCACCGAAATTTTGCTACAGATAGTTATTTAAACAATGTTTTTTTTCACAAAGAGAATGCGAACCATGAAAGTGTACAAAATTATATATCTGATTGCAGAGTAAAAGAAACTGAATAGTTATGTATAAAATATGACTCAGGAACTAAGACTTGAATATTTAAAAAAAAAAAAAACACCATGCTAAATACCACGAAATTTAAATCTTCAGAAATAAATTTCGACTGTAACATATAAATGTAAGTAAGCTAAGTTCAAACATCAAAGTTTGAGGATTTACCAAATAATTAGGTTATTTTTCTCACTCTTTGAGAAACGTATATTTCTTTTTCTTCTTACAGAAATGATGTGAAATTTCTGAAGATGAAGCTTGAGAATATCACATTTCTTCAGAATATATAAGAAACAATTTGCTAATCTATTATGCAATTTTTACTTAATCTAACATAGAGTACCATCCTTTTTAATGAATTTAAAACACTAGAAAAGTGTGAAAATACTTATATGTTGAATTGCAGAATACCAATGAGTATACAAGAATAAAATAGTCTTCAAAGACATAATTCTCAGGCATAATTCAATTGCGTTTCATAGACATTAATTCTCAGGTTCTGTTTATGACAGTCTCTAAACATGGAATCTGTAAAAGGAATATAAAGATAATCAGTGCTTTGCTTACTTACCATACATACTGCCAACGAAGAGATCTTTTTTAATTTTGTTTCTTAGGTATTCAAAGTTTTCCTTTTTTACAGGACTTCCACCAATACCTATGATTTTTAAATTGTCCAGATTTGCACCAGGACCTAGAAAGAGAGTATTTCGTTAAGAATCTATTTTATAAACTTTTTAGTATAATTACCATTTGCGTAATTGTAATTAATAAAAAGCTTTAGAATAGTTATGCAACGGACTCCTGTTAATGATTCATTCGTCTGAAACGTTTTTCTTGTTAGTTAAAAGTAATTATCTTTCTTATTCGAGGTATTAATGGACATTCGGTGTTAATGGTACTATTTAGTAAGCACCGCTCATCAAATTACGCGTACAAAACTTTTGAGATTTACCGAAGTGAAAAATGCCTATCTTAGAGAAAACCTCACTTTGAGCTCGTTATTTGAGTTCATTTGTTTTTTTGCAAAAGCAGTCCTTTTGAGAATTTGTAAGGAAAATCCCGTTTTAATGGAAAATCTTACTTTGAGCATGAATTTTGTTTTCTAGACTTTGTTCATTTGTTTCATTCAGCAATTTTAGGAATTATTTTCCATCTTATGTTGCATTTGAGGATGTAGGAGGACGGAGTACTTTGCAAATTTAAGGAGAAACCACTATTGTCTTATGGAATAATATATACTTGCATGGCAATGTACTGTATGTGACATCGTAAATTTCTAAAGATTTATTGAAAAAATGTCGCTTGGTATCCAGGCCTTAATTATGTTCGTTACATTAATAGATTTTATTTGCTGACAAGACATCAGGGATGTAAGCATAAATGCGAGACAGTAGCACTTTCAAAAGACGCTCAGACAAAACAGAAATGAAATTTTTGCAGCTATAAGGCTATATACAACCTTAAAAAGCGTAATTCAGTTCCATGAGGATAGAAATTCAAATACAAGCAGTAATGCGTCAATTGAAGATGGCACTTCGATACTTTGGTGAGTATACTGACACTTAGCAGAGGAAAAGTTCCTGATCTTTCCAATTCATGATTGAGTACAGAATTGGGTCTGACACGTGATGAATTCTGCAGGTACAATTTTCCGGATTGAGACAAATATCAGAGGAGAAATCGGAAATAAGAGAAACTGCTCACCTTTTTATACTACAGAATATCGGTGTTTTATACTGCAATTCAGCATCAGAACTGTGATACTTCTTTTGCAAATGAAGCAAACTCCATTGATGGAACCCATCAAAAACTTTATTTAACACTTAAAAGGGCGACATACAAGCGAGAAGAGAAAAAATATTCTAAGCTATTTTAAAGTGAAAGTGCATTTAAAATGTTGCCATTCAGATACATATTAATGTTCGTCTATTTAAACTGTACAAACGATTAGCAACAATATTTAAAACTATTCTCCGTGCATTTAAAATGTTGCCATTCAGATGCATATTAATGTTCGTCTATTTAAAGTGTACAAAAGATTAAAAACAATATTTAAAGCTGTTACAGAACAATGAGGTCACATGCAGTAAGGACCTTAATAACGAGGCTAGAAGATGCAAATATTTTCATGAAGGTGTTATGAAACATTTGTTGTAGAGTCAACAAGAAGATGAAACTGAATAACAAAATATTTCAGCAAGCCGCAAGTGCATTTTAAATGAAAGGCGCACAGAAAAATAACCACAAACACCTTGTTCTATATACTAGTTTCTTCAAAATAAAGTGAACTTCGCTTTGCCAGACAGTTGTAGCATAAAACGTAATCAAGTTGAATAAATATTTTAGTATCCGATTTTGCTCTCGATTTAAAACACGATTTAGAATTTTAGTAAATTTACAGAAACATTTCCTAAATTTACGTGACGTATTCATTGAAAGAATACCTTGAGAAGAAAAACGATAAAAAAATCGGAAAGTTTTCACATTTTAAATTACGTCCGAAGAAGCGTTTTTTTAACATTTTCTGTGTTACCTTTACTTATTAAATATCATGTTCTTCCACTTAAATCATAAAATTCAGTTCAACAGCAATATCGCAAAATAATTTAGAAATGAGCATATCGTTAGAATTTCCGATACATAGTTTCACGCGCTGGAGATAAAAATGTTTTTTTTTTCTGTACAACGCTGCCATCGTTCGCTTTGAAATCCTTGAGTTTGTTAATAAAAAATTCGTTAAAGTTTTACAAAATATGAAATCGATAATAAAAGAAATTCCAAATTTCAAATTTGGGATTCCAGATGCCCACATTCGCAGTAGGATTAAGTCATTCAAAATTGCATGGCTCTAGGAATCATCGTTTTATCACAGTGCGCGAAACATATATACGTTTAATGCAGATTCTTCGTTATTCAATTTCTTTAAATATAATGCAGGGTGATAATATTTATTGGCAACAATTTGAAAAGTGGTTTAGTATTGCTTTCTATAGAAAGCAATACTAAACCACTTTAGGTTTAGTATTGTTTTATTAGGTTTAGTATTGCTTATTGATTAATTTTTTTTAATCAATTTTAGTATTGCGAATGTTAATCAAGGTTTTATCAATACTAAAAACCTTGATTAATTTTTGTCTCTCTGAACTTACTTCTATTTAGTTTGATTGGGTAGATTGCAGGCATTACTTGGTTAATAAATCGAATTTGGTTTGGCTTGTTCATTATACGGGAAAGCACTCGAGGATTATCTGCCTAAAGGGAAACGGGCTCATATACACGAGGAAAACCACGAAAACGCTTATGCAGGCAACACGTTAGCCAGAATTCGAACCCTGAAACAAGCTACCATTCTTCAGCGATACTACCGCTAAGCCGCTGGTGGGCAAATGAATTTGAATAGAATGGAATTGTGGCTTTAGACTTAAATTTGCGATTTGTTGTATCGTATATAGAATATAAAGAGGTAAATTTTTTAAACCATCGAATGCCTTTTGAAAGTGTCTAGATTCATACAGAGATGTCGTAAATGAGATTTTGACTCTTTCGTACTTAAAATTCTGTTATTGCAAATGAGAGTGGCTTTTACTTACTAGGAGCCATCTGCTGCTTTTCCATTTTGTCTACCATACTTGTAACCAAAAAGGCGAGTGTGACTTTGTATTCTGCGACGATGTCCCAAAAATTAGCACCTTTTCTTTCAAAATATGGGCTGCCACTATATAAGAAGATCTTGACTCCTAAAGCTAAGGCTCGTATAAAATAATCCCAAAGACTCCATCCAACCTATAGTGCCAAAAAAATAAAAAAGAAAATAAGCTATGTAATGAAGAACAGGAAAAGAATATTTTGAAAAGTACAAACATATTACTGCATCATTACTTCAATTACTTTTTTAATAAAGATTGCAAATCTTGTATCTCTAGAATTTCGTGCAATGCACAAATATGAATGTTAAGAAAATTCTAGCGTCAAATCTCCGCGATAAAATTTATGTCTAAAATTTTAACAAAGCTTAAGATAAAAACGATTTTCTGAGTTGTTACTGCATGTTTGATACTATCACAGTATACTTTTAATAATGATATTAACAATTTAAAGAACCTTATCTTTGATAATTTGTTGATGTCTGTTTCACGGCAATGAAGATTGACAGGATCGAGAGTATGAAAAATGACCCCTGCTTCATTGAAAAATGGTTTACAGAATTAAATTGCAAGTTTAAAAGTGCTACATTTTCTAAATAAAATCCTGTGAAAGAATTATGAAGAAAGGAAAAGAAGAAGAAAATGTCGTTTCAATGTGGCATTACTACTTCAATATTTAGAAGAAAAACAAAAGTGTGTTTGAAATCATCAGTGATTTAGTGAAGAGAGTATAAGTCGTACAAGAGTATAAGCGATTTAAAATATATTTAGTATATATATATATATATTGTTACGAATTTCACATTTATTTGGCTATTTATTTAGAATTGTAATTAGATTTGCTTCATGTTGCCTTAGCAACGCCGACGATTTTTGAAGAGAAAGCTACGTAAAAAAAAAAAATAACAATAAAAATAAAAGAGCGCGTGCATTTAATGCTTAATAAATAAATATCTCGTAATTACTGTTGCCATCCAGAAAAATCTAGAAAAATCGTGATTGTTCTACTGATAATTAAAAAGCTTATAAAAGCCGAGGTGAAACACCTCATCTCAGTTAGTGAGTTAGTTGTTGTTGTTGCTGTTATACTTGTAGCTGTAAAAAGCGAACTGCTGTTTGTTTACTTAATGCTGTATTGATTGTAGCGATTTCGCTGTGAGATAGAACTATTTTATCTGTTTTGAACTGAGTTTTTGCTAAACGTTTGAGATATTGTGATATTGTGCGAAGATCTGTGAAGAAATATTTCAGCATTTTAATTTATTTCTTGTGGAAAGAATAAATTTTTGTTAACTTTTTACGACTTGTGCATTCAATATATAACGAACCCGTACGCACGTAACAATATTTGGTGTCAGAAGTGGGATTTTTGAATGCCATTAACTAGAGCAATGGAAGAACAATTAAGGCAATTCATGGCAGCCTTTGCTGCATTTAAAGAAGAAATTAAAGCTGGCCAAGATTCCGTGAAAGAGGAGATGAAAGCTGTTCAAGAATCTGTTAAAGATGAAATGAATTCTGTTCAAGAAAAGATGGAGAAATCTGTTAAAGATGAAATGAATTCTGTTAAAGATGAAATGAATTCTGTTCAAGAAAAGATGGAGAAATCTGTTAAGGAAGAAATGAATTCTGTTCAAGAAAAGATGGAGAAATCCGTTAAGGAAGAGATGAGAGCCGTTAAAGCAAGTCAAGAAGAGATGAAAAAGGAAATTACTTGCATAATAGAAAATAAATTTGAGACTATGGAAGGCAGAATAGATGCGGTTGAAAATAAAGTTTCTTCTGTCAAAGAACAAATAGAAGAGAGAGTTTCTGCCGTAGAACAACAAATCGATTACAGAGTTTCTGCTGTGAGAGAACAAATTCAAGAAAGAGTTTCTGCAGTGGAACAACAAATTGATGACAAAGTTTCCGCAGTTGCCAAAGAAGTTGATACTTTAAAGAAATTCGTAGCGACGGCTGGAAGCAGTTCGGATACTTTTAAATTCCTAGCCATGCCTGCACATCCTTCTCTGAAGCTATCGACATATGATGGGAAGACCTCCTGGCAAGTGTATAAGACACAATTTTCTATAGTTGCGGAAGCAAATGGATGGGATTCCCAAGCTAAGGCCTGTCACCTTGCGGCTTCTCTGAGAGCAGACGCAGCGGACATCCTTCAAACTCTTCCCGAAAACAAAAGGCTAGATTTCGAAGCTCTGTCCGGTGCTTTAGAGCTGCGTTTTGGAGAGAAGTGTTTAAAAGATTACAGCAGGCTGCAGTTAAAATCCCGTCAACAGAAGCCTACGGAAACACTTCAGGAGCTCGCCACGGATGTTGAAAGGCTGTCCCACCTCGCCTTTTCGGAGTGCCCGACAGAAACAAGAGAAATCCTGTCCCTGCAATACTTCATCGACGGTATCCGGGATCCTGAAATACAGAAAGCACTGCGAATGGCTGATGTAAAGGACTTAAAAAGTGCTCTAGTGTATGCCATGAAATTCGAGGCAGCACAGCAAGCCACTCGTAGAGACCGCCACCCAATCAGAGCTGCTCACATACAAGAACCAGTGGATCCAATGACTGCTCGCCTAGACGATTTAACCAGAAAGGTGAATGCTTTGACACGGAATACTGGTGACAAGAAACCGTTCGTAAAGTGCTGGAACTGCGGAGCTGAAGGGCACATTCGAAGAAACTGCAGAACACCCCAGGGCACGGATGTTAAGACCGCGCCTCTCAAGAAGGAGGGAAACTAATTCGTGGCCATCTCGCGGGGCGGAGGTTGCCAGATAATGAAAAGCCCCAGTTTAAAGCGCTTCAGATTTCTGCAGTGAGTGGCGGCAATAACGGAATTTTCATCATGGGACAAATCAATGGAATTCCTTGTAACATGACGATCGACACGGGAGCCAATGTTACCATCATTCGAAAAGATTTGGCTCAACAACTCGAAGGTAAACTTATCTGGACGCCGCCCTGCGTTACCCTCCAGACTGTGTCCGGCGAGAAGATCAATATAGAAGGGAAATTAAACGTTAACATCACCTTTGGAAGTGCCGCTTACCATCACACGGCATATGTAGCAGAAATTACAGACCCTTGCATACTCGGATTGGACTTTTTAAGGAAATACAATTTTTCCTTGGACTTTAAAAATAACGAACTGCATTCTGCCTCTGAGGACATAACTTTATTCGGGATTAATGATGAAGGAGTGAAATCTATCCACAAAATCATAGCTCAAGACGATATCACAATACCGGCAAGAACAGAAATTTTACTTCCTGGATCCATAGCCGAAAATAGAAATTTCCGCTACGGCGTCATGGAATATCCCAAGAATTGTAATAGCCCTAAAGGAGTATTAATAGCCTCAGCACTCGTCGACCTATCGGGGACCGTTATCCCGGTGAGAGTTGCCAATGTAACTGATAAGGCGAGAGTTATTAAGAAAGGTGAAGTGGTTGCAGAATGTACTCCAGTAACCAGCGTTGAAAGAAAAAGTAACATCTCAAAAACCGTGTCTTCAAACAACATTATATCGGAGTTATTGCAGAATGCGCAATTAAACGATGAGGAAAAGAATGTTGCCGAGCGTGTCATTAAAGATCTTCAAGATGTTTTCTCCCGCTCGTCTTCTGACGTGGGTCGAACCAGTTTAACTCAGCATAGAATCGATACTGGTGACCATCCACCAATCAAGCAACATCCAAGACGTCTGCCGATTTCGAAACAGGAAGAGGTGCGAACACTTTTAAAGGACATGCAAGAAAGCAATGTCATCGAGCCTTCAGCAAGTCCCTGGGCATCTCCCATCGTCCTGGTGAAGAAGAAAGACGGGTCAACTAGATTTTGCGTTGATTATCGCCGGTTGAATGAGGTTACGAAGAAAGACAGTTACCCTCTTCCTAGAATTGACGACATTCTGGATACTCTTTCTGGAAGCAAGTGGTTCTCGACACTTGATTTAAAGAGTGGATATTGGCAGGTAGAAATACATCCTGATGACCGAGAAAAGACGGCATTTACTACAGGACAAGGACTTTGGCAGTTCAAGGTGATGCCGTTTGGACTATGTAATGCGCCGGCTACATTCGAACGTCTAATGGAGACTGTTTTAAAAGGTCTTTCATACGAAGCCTGTCTGATATACCTGGATGACATCATCATCGTCGGGAAGAGTTTCGAAGAACATTTGGAAAATCTTAGAAAGGTGCTTCAGAAACTGAAAGAAGCCAATCTGAAGTTGAGTCCCGCTAAATGCAAATTATTCAGACAGGAAGTGACTTACCTCGGACATGTCATCTCTGCTGAAGGTGTGCGCACGGATCCTGAAAAAGTGTCAGCAGTTAAAGACTGGAGACGTCCCGAAAATGTCCACCAGCTGAGAAGCTTTCTAGGGCTTTGCACCTACTATAGGAGATTCGTGAAGGATTTTTCTTCCATCGCAAGACCCCTTCACAAGCTGACAGAGAGCAAGCAAAAGTTCGTGTGGACAAAAGAATGTGAGAATGCATTTAAGAACCTGAAGGAAGCCTTAACATCTGCTCCAATCCTGACGTATCCTCAGCTCGACAGACCATTTATTCTCGACACGGATGCGAGTAATGAAAGTGTCGGCGCTGTTCTGTCCCAAGAAATAGAGGGCCAAGAACGTGTAGTAGCTTACTGGAGCAAGTGCCTATCTAAACCGGAGAGGAATTACTGTGTCACCAGGAAAGAGTTGCTCGCCATAGTCAAAGCCGTAGAACATTTCCATCATTATCTATACGGCAGAAAATTCCTGCTCCGCACAGATCATGCATCATTGGCCTGGCTTTTAAATTTCAAGAATCCTGAGGGTCAGATAGCCAGGTGGATACAGAGACTCCAGGAATATGACATCACTATCCGTCATCGCAAGGGACAGTCGCACGGAAACGCTGACGCCTTGTCTAGAAGACCTTGCCCAGAAAACTGCCGATATTGTTCCAGGGTCGAAGCTAAATACCAACTGGTTAATCCAGTCGCACGGCAAATTACAGCATCAACATCGGCTGATCCAGACCCATGGAGTGACAAGGAAATCAGGAAAGACCAGCTGGAAGACCGTGATATTAAACCCATAATTGAGTTAATGGAGACCTCAAACAGAAAACCTACCTGGCAGGATATTTCGAGCTATAGTCCCACGACAAAACAATATTGGGCTCTCTGGGACTCACTCCATATTCGAAACGGCGTCTTGTACCGAAAATTCGAATCGGATGATGGAAAAACATTCCGATGGCAGCTGGTACTCCCAAGATCCCGAATCCCGGACGTCCTTAAAGAACTACATAGCAGCCCTGCAGGAGGTCACTTCGGAATAATGAAGACCTTGCAGAGAGTTCGGGAGCGTTTCTACTGGAATAATGCAAAGGATGACGTGCAAAAGTGGTGCCGAACTTGCGATGCCTGTGCAAGTCGGAAAGGACCGAAGAAACGCAGCCGGGGGAAGCTGCAACGTTACAATGTAGGAGCACCTTTTGAACGTATCGCCTTTGACATCTTAGGACCTCTGCCACGAACTGCTGATGGCAACAAATACATCCTCGTTGCCATTGATTACTTCACCAAGTGGCCTGAAGCGTATCCTATTCCTGATCAAGAGGCTGTCACAGTAGCAGAGATGATGATACAGCACTGGATTTCCAGATTCGGAGTGCCTCTTCAGTTACATTCCGATCAGGGAAGGAATTTTACCTCGGCTGTAGTCAAGGAACTCTGCAAGCTACTCGGCATTGACAAAACCCAAACGACGCCTTTACATCCCCAGTCGGACGGTATGGTAGAGAGGTTTAATCGAACCATCCTCAATAACCTCTCATTAGTGGTTTCCAGAAACCAACAGGACTGGGACAAGAAGTTGCCACTATTTTTACTGGCTTACCGCAGTGCTGTCCACGAGACTACCGGCTATTCCCCATCTCAGATGCTCTTCGGTCGTGACCTTCGTCTGCCATGTGATCTTTTGTTTGGTCGCCCTCCAGATGCGCCTTCATCGCCTGAGGAATACATTCAAGACCTCCAGGCCCGGTTTGAAGTGATGCACAACTTTGCACGAGAGCGAGTCAACTTGGCGACGGAGAAGATGAAGACCCGCTACGACACGAGAGCTACTGGACATCGTTTCAACGAAGGAGACAAGGTGTGGTTATGGAATCCGACTCGTCGAAAAGGACTTTCTCCGAAACTACAATCACCTTGGGATGGTCCTTACACAGTCCTAAACAGGCTGAACGACGTCGTGGTTCGGATCCGTAAGTCATCGAACTCTAAACCTAAAGTCGTTCATTACGACAGGTTAGTTCATTACTATGGCCATAGTACGTAGTGTATATAGTTGTAAATAATAATGTACATAGTATAAGACCATGGTCCTATTTGTATTTAGTATTTGATTTGTATTTGTTAAGTATTAGTATTTGATAAGTATTTGTATTTAATAGCATTTGTATTTGATAGTATTTGTACTTAGTATTTGATAGTATTTGAATTGTATTTAGCGTTGGATAGAATTTAATTTGCTGAAAGTAACTTATTGGAATTATTGTTTATTTTGTTATTATAAAGTAATGTTTATTATAGCACTGATGCTTTAGTTGTAAGTTTGGCTTCCTGTCCAGGGATTGTACTGCCCGGGACGTGCAGTCCTTGGGAAGGGGGCAATGTTACGAATTTCACATTTATTTGGCTATTTATTTAGAATTGTAATTAGATTTGCTTCATGTTGCCTTAGCAACGCAGACGATTTTTGAAGAGAAAGCTACGTCGAAAAAAAAAAAACAATAAAAATAAAAGAGCGCGTGCATTTAATGCTTAATAAATAAATATCTCGTAATTACTGTTGCCATCCAGAAAAATCTAGAAAAATCGTGATTGTTCTACTGATAATTAAAAAGCTTATAAAAGCCGAGGTGAAACACCTCATCTCAGTTAGTGAGTTAGTTGTTGTTGTTGCTGTTATACTTGTAGCTGTAAAAAGCGAACTGCTGTTTGTTTACTTAATGCTGTATTGATTGTAGTGATTTCGCTGTGAGATAGAACTATTTTATCTGTTTTGAACTGAGTTTTTGCTAAACGTTTGAGATATTGTGATATTGTGCGAAGATTTGTGAAGAAATATTTCAGCATTTTAATTTATTTATTGTGAAAAAAATAAATTTTTGTTAACCTTTTACGACTTGTGCATTCAATATATTACGAACCCGTACGCACGTAACAATATATATATACTAATACTAATATATATACTAAATATATTTTAAATCTCTTATACTAAATATATTTTTTGCTTATTTCTAAAAAGGCTTTTCTGTCACCAAGCCTTTTTCTCCTTGAAAGGAGGGATATGTAAATAAAAAAATATATAAATCAGCTTTATAATTTAATTGAGCAATAGCCTCTTAATTCCTCATTTTTAATTTGGCGTTTCCTCTCTGTACTCTAAAAATAGTATTAACTTTTCTGGACTGCGTCATTTCTAGTTCAGTCTCTGTGACATGGCTCGCGTAACACTGATGACGTAGCTGATTTGGAACCTGAACTAAAATTTAGAGAATTGAAACTTTTTTCTTAATAAGTAACCTAAACCAACACTTTCTCTTGGTGAACCTCCAGATTGAATAATTGCGCACCTTAGCTTCTACGGCTCTTTACGTTAAGACGCTATTTTGCTCTATTTTCTTCCTATCGCAACTGTATCAAAAATGTAAATGCTCTTGAATACACACCATTAGAGGACCAAATAAATTGTGACTGCAAATGTTAATTGAAATAAAGTTGAATAATTAATTTTAATCGGCTGCTAAGTTTCAATTTCATTATGGATCTACGTTCTACGCCCTCAACATTGCTACATCTTTTCCTGATTCATCATACACCCGCATATATATATATATATATATAGGAATAAAAACCTGAAAAATCATTAAGAAATTTTTAAAAAACTAAAAGGACTTAAAATCTTGAGCAGTGGTTGCCAAAATTAAAAATTAACATTTTTCATTAAGTTTTATTATTTCAGAATATCATAAATTAGAAATTCTAATTTTTGATTTTCCCAAGAGTACACCTTTATTGTCTAAATTTATATATTACAGACTAAACGTATATCTAAACATATATATTACAGAAACACAAAAAAAATTTTATAAACAAAAATATATAATTACTCCAAGAATTTTCGAGCATTATGCCGCTGAAAATTGATCAGTAAATAAATAAAAAAATTTAGAACCAATTTTTCACGAAAACCAAAAATTTAAATTTAAATAAATAATTAAATTAAAAAAAATCCCATACATGAAGAGTTAGAGTTCTTGTTAACAGAAAAATAAAGCAAACCATTACAAAAACAACCAAAAAAAAAAAAAGAACACTAAAGAAGAAGAATCCAATTAACTCCGATATAAAGTCGTCAGGAGGAGGATACATCGAAATCAATTATAATTCCTCTTCCATAAGAAAATCCTTGCTTTTTTGCATCCAGAATTAGCTGGTGTCCAATATGTTTTTTAAATCTTAACAAGAATGGCCATCAGCTAATTCTGGATAAAGATTCTTAGATTCTTTATAAAAGTTCATTAAAGCAACTTTTAAAGAAATTTTGAATTAATTCCCTAGATATTTTAATTACACTGTTCGACATTGAAAATGCAACACCAAGAAGGAGTAGTCAGAAATTTATGGAAATTTTAGAGTAACGCACGTCACTGAGTTATGCGAATGATGTGAAATGCGCAACTCTCCGACGCACGTGAAGTAAGTTATAAGGGAAGGAATGTGCAGAATGGCCAATATTCGTGTCGTTATTTCTGCCAGACGAATTATCAAAGAAAGTTGGTTTTTGTCCCGGAGGATATGTGTAATAGGAGGGAATGCCAGGCCGCCTCAACGAAGGCACTTCCACCAGATAGACGATTTTACGAGGGGTATGGTGATCGGGCTGAGAAGGGCGGATTGGTCCTTATATCAAATAGCCGCTGATACCCACATGGATGCGAGCAAGGTGCATCGGCTATGGCGAACATGGTTGGAACAAGGAAATGTGGGAAGAAGGAGAGGTGCAGGTGCAGCCAGAATGACGTCAGCACGCGTGGATTGACGCATCCACCGACAAGCTGTGGAGGTCCCGCAAGTCACTTGTATCGCGATTCTGCAGCATGTGCAAGATACCCTGGATGTTTCCGTGTCGACGAGAACCATTTCCCGTCAATTGGTTGAACGTGGCCTACACTCACGGCGTCCGTTAAGAAGACTGCCATTGACCCCATAGCATAGACGCCAACGTTTAGATTGGTGCCGGACTGGAGCGATGTGGATGACAGTATGGCAAAACGTCGTGTTCTCAGATGAATCAAGCTTCTTTTTATCCAGTGACAGTCGCCGCATACGTGTGTGGCGTCGACGTGGAGACAGATCCAATCCGGCAGTAGCTGTGGAACGCTCCACCGCGCGACAACGTGGCATAATGGTTTAGGGCGCTATTGCCTACGATTCCAGGTCACCCCTAGTTTGTGGCAATCCCCTACCTTCAGGGGCTGCCTAATGCAATTTTTAGCAGAATAACGTCCGATCACACAGCGCTCGCATCTGCCAACGTGCTTTCCAAGGTGTACACATGCTTCCCTGGCCACCGTACTCTCCTGACCTGTCACCAATCGAACATGTGTGGGATGTGATTGGACGTCGTTTCCAGACTCTGCCTCTGCCCCGTTCAGAAAACTAACTGTGGCAAATGGTTGAAAGGGAATAGAGAGACATCCCTCAGGACACCATCCGCACTCTTATTGACTCTATGCCTAGACGTGTTTCTTCGTGCATCGCTATCCGCGGCGGTCCTATATCCTACTGTGCCGACGCCGTTCTCGCTCTGTATTCTGACTATCATTTTGAAATAAAGATCACTTATTGCTGCTTGCTGTCTCTGTCTTTTTTCCAAATTTCATTACTTTCTGACCACTCCTTCTTGGTGTTGCATTTTCAATGTCGAGCAGTGTAAAAAGTTAATAAATTCCTCAAAAATAAAAATTACATTTTAAGGTATTTTTTTCAGTCAAATAAAATTCTACTTGAAGGCTACGTAAATAAAATTTTAGAGAAAATTTATTAATGAAATATTTAAACGCCATTATTTGTTGAACACAGACATCATAGCTTTTTAGTTTAATCTTTTTGTTAAAAACGAGATTTTAAAGAAAATCAGGAGTGAGATAATGTTTCAATATAAACTTGATGATAATAATAATTCAGAAGCGTTTAGTAGATTTTAGGGCTTATCTTTACCGGTAATGTACGAAGTTATGTATAGGAATAAAAAATTCGTGATAAAAGATAAATTTGAAAACATTCATAACATGAAGAATGACATCATAATAAATAAATAAAAAATAGGCAAAACGCAACAAAATTATATTTACCGGGTAACAAGTCAATACAACATCTCCACTTTTCAAGTTTAGGTGAAATGCAAAGTCTCTTAATTCAGCAATAAACGACTGGAAGAAGAAAAGAGTTTTAATAATCTCATTATTTAATTAACAGCCAATATGATAGTTTTTGATATTCGAAACATATTAAAGACTTAATTCTGTTTTAAGTTTTAAATAAAACTTAATTGCTATTAATTATTATACAACGAAATAAAGAAAAAATTTTCTTGATGTTAAAAAAAGTATCCCTTATTTGTTTATAGCTTCGTTTATTGAATTTATGCTCATATATTCATAGAATGAAGACATATTTAAAGTTTGAGTCAAATGTTTTTAAGCATTCTTTGTTTAGGTCACTTTTTCAATGCTAATGGTTTCTCAAATCCCATTTGTAGATATCAGTGTTATGCTTTCTAATAATGCTTTTTTTCCTCTTGTAACAAAGAAGTGATGTTTTAGTTTCATGGTATATGCTTTACAAAGTATTTATCTGTGAAAGATTTCAAATATTTCTTTGTCAGATAAAATGCAATATTTGTAAGTGCAAATTAAATAAAATCTTCTATTTCTAAGTTTTATCAAATGATTTATAAAATACTCGTTACCATATCTTATCATAAAGTAAATCATTCGTTATCATAAAGTTGTTTACTTGCTGTACACATTCGTTTATTGTCATATGTCTAGAGCAGGGGTCGCCAAAGTGGTCTATATAGACCCCTAGGGGTCTATTTAACAACAGTAGGGGTCTATCTGACCCAAGGGGTCGAATGGGGGTCTATTGGGACTCGAAGGAAAAATAGTTCTTATTACGCAAATCACACATATCTAACTGCGTACGTAAAAATTTAAAATATTTTTATAATTGACTTATTATATTCTTTATAGAAAATAAAATAATAAATCAGAAAACAATCTGCCCCTTTTTTCCTTATGTGGTTTCGTATGTATACCGTGACGATTTTAAATTGTGCTTTGTTGATTTGGAAAACATCGACATCCCTGATTGGATTTTTGCGCCATTTTCGGCGCAAATTGATAACGTCGACATCAACATACAATATGAGCTTGCTGAACTATTGTCCGATCTTGAAGCAAAAACGCTTATTAAAAATTTGACAATACATAAATTTTGGACTAATATAAATATAAAGCAAAAATATGTGAAACTTTACGAAATGGTTCAGCCATTTATACTGGCGTTTCCAAGTTCGTATATGGTTGAAGCCGGTTTCAGTCACGTTAATTCAATTTTAACTAAAAACAGAAATAAATTAAATGTGGAGCTTCGAGGGGATTTACGGTTAAAATTGACTAATTTCGAACCCAATATAGCGAACCTTGCCAAGAAACACCAGGCACACTCATCTCATTAAGAAGTAAAAACTCTGTAGCTACTTTACTTACTGTTTCTGATTTATTAAATATTTAGACTAATATATAGTTTTATTTTAATTACCTGAAAATTACCTTTGTGGGTGTCTATGGAGATTTCGAAAAATTATATAGGGGGCGATGATCAAAAAAGTTTGGCGACCCCTGGTCTAGAGGATCATCAATCGAAAGCTACTTTATTAATTGCCTACAAGAGTACGAGCAGAAATACTTTCCCATATTTCGATTAAGTTCAACATGGCGGCTTATAAAGACACGTGTTACTTTGTGATCTCTTTTTATCTGGAGCAAAAATATTATGCCAAAGCACATTGATTGAAATATGATAATATGTGTGAAAAGAAAAATAGTATACAATGAAATATCCCTTTAAAAAATAAAACTAAAATTGATAAAATAAGATATGCTATAGCTAAGGCATGCATTTAAGCATCAAAAATTAAAATCATTGATTTAAGTTGAGTAATTTTGGCTAGGGTGAATGGCTTGATAGAAAATCTGTTGCTAAAGAACAGTTAAATTGATGTTTACCATCAGGTAATTGCTGCTTACATGGGAATTTCAACATGTCCATTATCAAACAGATTTTGAGCGCGAGCTTGCAGGTCAGATAATTGTGTTTCACATGGACTGTAAAAGAATATATCATTAAAAGGAAGGCAAACTAAAGGAGTCAAGAGCATTTGTTTACGGAACTGCTTCCTACTAAGTTCCTACAGTTTCAGTATAAGAAGAACTGATGAAAGTATCAAAATATCAAATGTAAATGAAAGTATGAAATTATGAAACCATAAATGTTTCTTACCAAATGAAAGAGATATCCCTATGCAGTATTCAGTTGCTAAACTTTCAGTGTAACTGCTGAAGTAAGTACAGGAATCAGACAGGAAAAGTAAAAGAACCCTTTATTAGATTCTTTGGTACTTAGGTAAAAACCCGTCGACCATTTTGCCTATCAAAGGAAAGACGCCAAACTACGGGATTTTTCGCCAAAAATGGAAAAGTCTCCTTCAGACACGCAGAGTTTCATGTAACCTTGATTACACGTGTTAGTTATTATTCTTGAGTAAAGACTCCTTTTTTCCCCCTCTATCACGCATTTTCGGAAAAAAATTATTAAAATTTGGGACCTGCCTACTACAGAAGAGCATGCTGTTGAATATTTCCAAAGTATTGAAATCTTACTGGCATAAAAAAATGCGTTAATGGCAACGATATGGGGCTTTATTTAAAAACTGAGAAGCAATGGCGTTGCAACGTTAAGGCTTGTGCGAAGCGAGTGTCAATTCGAAAGGGAGCGTGGTTCGAGGGTTTTATGCGATTAGTGTCGTCTCTTATGGTCCACGGGATTTTCCGTAAGTACCGATTCTTTAAAATTCACAATGCGTCAGCTTGACGCTAACAAACTACGCCTCACTCGGGCGGTAACTCAACTAACAAGAACTAAACTTAAAATTCAAAGATATTAACAAAACAGTAGAATTTTCCCCAGAGGCTCAGATAATCCTCCCAGGGATTCCTTCCCCAGCTCAGATAATTCCCAGGGCTCAGATAATCCTGTTACCTAAAACCGCGTGGAAGTCTAGTGGCAGCAGAATAATAGCAGTTACGCCACTTTAACCAGCAATAAGTGCAGAATCAGAAGCTCATGCTACAGAGGCACAATACTTCCCACTCTCTCTAACTTTCCCTTCTAGAGCTCAGAATTTAAATCTTTTTCTCCTACCGGTAGAAATTGCGCTCTACCAAATTACCATCTTTCTACCATCTTTCACGCGCTCTACCAAATTTACATATTGTGGCATTGGCAATTAGGGAAATGAAGGCTTATAGGAAAGAAAGCACAAACTTAACTGATTAGTCAAAATAAATATAAATCCCTACAAGAATACCGGAAGACTAGGCAAAGAGGATTAGCTTGTTCTTAGACTAGTTAGAGGCAAGAAAATGCGGTAAATAAAATTATGACATATTATATTACGATCGATGAGGAAAAGGAAGATATCTGCACCGGATCTTAGATTGTTATAAAGAACTAATATAATTTTTGATAATTTTCTTTAAATACATATCATCGGAATTCAAAAAAGAGGTTTTACTGATTTCATTCACTATGTAAATATAAACACTTAATGAAATTTTTTCTTTAATAAGTTAAATATAATTGAATAAAACTTATATATGTATCTTACATCACCTTATCCGCATATTGAATTAAGAGGTCTTGTGGAAATTAAGAATCACTTACATAAAGGTGAAGGACCATTTTAAAGGCTGGATTTTAATGACTAGGTTTGATTCATTTTTAAACATGGTTTATTTCATGGTCACCGAAAAGGAAAATTTATCAAAGTTGTAAAAAAGTTTTCGAAATGAACCATTAACAATTATTTTGAAATGAACTATTAATTTTATTATTTAGCGTAGAATAATATGATTTAAATTTGATTAACTAATCTTAGTTATTTAACTCATCTTTAGTCATTAAATCACACTAGGTGTTTTCATTAATTCATCTTTAGTCATTAAATCATCTTATTGTTTTCACTAATTCAACTTTTTTTGTCATGCATCTTAGCAGATTTACGAGGAAGCTTATGATCTAGTTTTAATAGTTCATGTAAATGTTGTGATTAATTTTATTATTCATTTTGCTTTTAACTTTAATATTTCTTTCAAATAAACTGTTAACTTTATTAAGAAAGGCAACTGTTGCAACTAATCTATCTTAACACTCGGATTCAAGGACTCAGAGATTTTTAAAGACGAACATCACGGAAGTCTCTTATTGTTTCTCTAATTCTTGTCATAAGAATTCTGTAACAAAGGAAGCTACAGAATTCATTTAAGCTGTTTGCATAGCATATGAGATCGAGACATATAGTATGTAGAAGTATTTCCCAGTGTCAGTCAAATTTGTTTTAGAGTTAGCGTCAGAGCTCTAAGAAGAATGTATAGAGTGTTTCAATAAGAATATTATGGCAACCGTGTTCAAGACGTTATCACTATCGCTTATTTTTATTTGTGTTTAGAATGCTGCGACAATTCATCATGGCTAAATAGGAGCTTCAAGAACGTTAATTTTGGACAAAAAATTATCTTCTCAAATAAAGCTCATGTTTGCTCAATTGGATACGATATATGGATACGTTAACATGTCAGGACTGAGTGTTCGGTGCATATTCTTGGCGAAAATACTTTACACGATACTGATCTCGAACAGGGAGCTGAATGCAGCTTTGTTCTGTGGTAGAAAACTGTGGTTAAGAAGAACTGCACTTTAGAGGGATTTAAAATCCTCTTTTATTAAACCACAATTATATACAGCCACTTCCCAACTCGGGAGGGATACAGAAACTAATGACCGCACTTGGATCTAAACTGAACAATCAAATAATTTAAACTAAAATTAAATAGAAATTAAATCGTCGTTGCTCACAGAGCTATAAACGCGAGGTTGGCCTCTAAACTAAAGGATGCGTAGCAAGATTTATACTAACGCACTCAGAATTACTTCAATAAGTAATAGCGTAACAGCGCTACGGCTTAGAATTTAAATACTAGCCGGTCAGGCGAACGTTGAACAGAGTAACAGTGGTCTGAGACTAAAAGCTCTCTCACACTGAGAGGTTCCTACCTCTCGCTTAAATAGCAACTTGGCTCCACTTCAATTTAGCATAAAGCTGAAACGTGCGCTTATTCTAACGGGAAGTTGAAATGAGAACAGATAGAAAAGGGCAAATTAAAATAAAACTTTGTTAGTTTAAACTAAAACCTTACAAACGAACAAAACTGTTGTTTTTTGTGTAAAAATAATTCAAAGAAATGCAAGAGAAGCCCTTACATTCGAAAACGCTACTGTAAGCTCTGGCTTATGGCATAATGACATCATCTGACAATTTTTGCTCCAAAATCGACAAAGGAGATCCAGTTACAGTGACTGGTTAACAGTACCGATTGATGATAACAAATATTTTCTCAATTTATAAATATCTTGGGGCCGAATTTGGAGGACACTGATATGGCAGACATGCATACACCACGAAGTTTATCGTCACTAATCCAATCGTAAGTTGAATCGTAATCGCAGAGCTACACTTGAATATAAATTCTCGCCGAAGTGCAGACGACGCCGCCAATGTGGTGCGTGGGCCTGCGGCCCGTGCTGCACGCACAGAATTCAGAACATCTCGCTGCTGACGCTTGGAAAAAGCGTGGGATTCTTCAAACGTTGAAAAATGCAAGATGCAGTTTCCTAAATTTTCCTGAATATTATTTCAACTGCAATTTGGGTGCATTCCATCGTGGTGAGATGACGCGTATGTGAATGAAATACGAGTAGCCGATATATCCTCGATGCTATAAACAGACGATGGTGTGGAAATCGACCCAACTGAATTTATTTTTACAAAAATAAATGGCTCAGTGTGAACAGTGCAATACCAGGAATTCGTGTGTGAAAGGATAAGTGATTCCTGTAAGAAATTGGGACGATGTCAGTAGATTAGTTTTCTGATCTATAATTTGCATGAGGTTGCGCAACCCATTAATGGTGTCATAATATTCATATTGTGCATTTAACCTAGATAGTAACTAAATGTATGCATAAGTAATTAAATAAAGTAAGTTGATTGAAATAAATATGTATATTTTCTGAAAGGCACAGTACAGTAATTGTGGTAAGTGAAATGTTTTATTTATGTGTTGTGGTAAGTGAAATGTTTTCTAGCGTTAACACGCGCAATGTACAAAATATTGGTGTTAAGTCAGCAACGATTGGGCACATGCAACATTTCCTTTCACCCATAAGCGTGACCAGATTAGTATTATTTTATTTCAACACCACAATGCGATTCCAATAAGAGGGTGCCACATATTGCAGTACCAACTCCATTATCGACGGACTACAAAAGAAGTGACAGGTTTCATGAAATGCGCATCTTAGTTCGCCTCCCAGAAGTTATGACTTAACTGCTTTAGATTACTGTAGGATACTTTTGTGTTTATTTGAAATCGGTGATCTATGTAAACAAAGTAAGACCCTTGAAGCGTTAAGAATAAACATCGAACTCTGCTATTGAAAATATAACGGCAGGCATTGTAATTCAGAATAATATAAAACATTTAGTTGTGTCTGAAATAATTTTTATATTATTTACGCTCTAAAATCATATCATTCTTGTTGGAAATCCTCTATTAGGGCAATTAATTAAATAATAAAGTTTAGCCTGCTGAGTAGATGAATTAGTGCCATTCTAAAATCATACTATACTTATTGAAGAACCGGTACGTTTTCATTTCGCCGGCGCAAATCTCGCCAAGCAGGACTGTATTGGCGACAACTCACAATATAGACATAAAAAAGTGTTAGTTTTAAGAATGTTTTCTTTAGAGGCATAATCGTTTTAATATCGTTTAATTTTTTTTAAATGAGTCTCTTATTTCCTTTCTCCACATAAATTCCGCGAGATAACCTTTCAGATGATGACGTGCCTTTCCTCTGCATTTCTTATTTCGGCATTTGGCGCTACCACGTAGACTTTATATTTTTTTGTGTGCGTTCTAGTTTCTGGATTGACAAAATTGCATTTATAGTCCACTTTGAAATGTTCGAAACGTCCCTCTTCCAGTTTTTCAATGTACTATGATCTCTATGAATCCGAATATATTATAGTTCCTTTTTGATATTTTCCTTAATTGATTCCATTATAATGCTCATGGATTGGTTTGGCAGCTTCAGAAGGAAACCTTCGTTTGTTTCACGGCAAACTCCACCAAAGATCCACTGTTGTGGTGGAATCTGTCCCGCATTGTTCTTGCATTTCGTGAATATGCTTTTATTTACTTCGACGATCATACCAGATCCTCCTGTTTTCTGTTGTTGACATTTAAGCACAGAATCTACAAAACCTCGCGCATGTAGTTATTCCAGTCCACAACTGCTCCGTGATTGATTTCCAACTGCTCCGTGATTGATTTCCAACTGACTGATTTTCACACCATTTAGCCGAAGTTAATTCTTCGCTCCAAACATATATAAACCTCACACACTTCAAGAAACTCAAATTCCATGACTCAAACCATGTGCCGTTGCAGATATTTCTTTTACTGCGACAAAATGAAAGGTTGCAGCGCCACTGCATTTCGTCTCCAAAATACAATTTCATTTCATGATTATTACCACGAGTAGCAAATCTTAGACAAAACGCCTATCGCTTGATAGAATTTGACAGATTCTTCCAATTTTCTTCCATTTTTGACGTTAGTGATAAAAGATACCCGCGACTTGTTTTGAAAATGTGGCGAGGTTACAAACCTTTGGCGTCGGTTGTATCATTTTTGGCGACTTAATCGCTTGCGCCGGCGAAATGGAAAAGTACTGAAAAACCTTTTATTAGAACAATTAATTGAATAATGAACTGATGAATAGTGAGTAATTCACGAAACGCAAGAACAATGCGGGACAGATTCCACCACAACAGTGGATCTTTGGTGGAGTTTGCCGTGAAACAAACGAAGGTTTCCTTCTGAAGCTGCCAAACCAATCCATGAGCATTATATTGGAATCAATTAGGAAAATATCAAAAAGGAACTATATCATTGAATACCATATATAGCCAATTAATGATTTTAAGTTGTGGCACAAGAAAATAACAAATGCTGCACGCAATTTGCTTTAAGAAAATTCTCTTACTCCAGCAGAATGCACAGGTCCTTTAGGAAGTCCCGTTGTTCCTGAAGTGAAATTAATGCAAATGGGATGACTGAATGGTAGCTGTTCAAATACGATATCCGGTACTGTACCGTCTGGTGTTCGACCGTCCTCTAAAAATTCGTGGAGAAAGCAGCTGAAAGGTAAGAATTCATCAGAAATATACAAGAAATATTCATTTTAACATTTTTGTAATAATACCGCTTTAAATTTAAAACTGAAATTGCTACAAAAGAATTACTATTTTTGGGTACAAACCAGATAAAAAATTAGCTAAAATAATCTGAAAGGTTTCAGATTTTAAATTACCTCTAAAGGGGCGTTTTTAACGTTTTGTGAGTTACCTTTATTTATTACATATCATGTCTTCGCACTTAAACCATAAAATTCAGTTCAAGAGCAATATCGCAAAATAATTAAAAAATGAGTCTATCTTTAGCATTTCTAATACACAGTTCCGTGCGCTTTAGATAAAAATGTTTTTTTCTCCGTAGAGTATTGCCATTGCTCGCTTTTAAATCGTTCGAGTTTGTTCATCAAAAATTCGTTAAAATTTTACAAAATATGAAATAGATAATAAAACAAATTCCAAATTCGGGCTTCCGGATGCGCATATTCGGGTGGAAACGTACGTTATTCGAAATTGGATGGCTCTAGGTACAGTCGTTTTGTCACATTTGGAGAAATATATATACATTTATGCAGATTCTTCATAATTTAATTTCTTTAAATATAATACAGGGTTGCAATATTTTGTGGCAACAGTTTGAAAACTAATTCAGACTTTTAACGTTTCCAACGTAAAATCGCGAAACGAAAACAACAGTTCTTCAAAGACAAAGCCCCTTTGGATTAATAACAGGAACAGTGGAATTTTTTATTGTAATGTTATAATTATAATGACAGGATTATACTGGATTATACCTTGATATAACTGGAGTTTAAATTACATCAAAATCTACCTAAAATGTTAACTTACGATTCTAGTGAATTTTGGCCTTCTTATTTTCCATAAGGTTTTGTCCTATTCAAAACTTTTGATGGGAGTTAAAGTAAAATATTGAAGTAGAAAAGCAATAAATAAATCTATTAATATAGCAAATTAAAAAAAAAACCTACGCCTTAATTAAAAATGAGCGGATAAATTGCTGCGAGGACAAAACTTTAGGAATGAGACCAATGGAAAATTAATGGTTTGAAATACTCTGCGCAATTAATATTTCAAAATATAGAAAGAAAAATGTGTGGACAGAAACATAAAACAATAAATAAAAATGTACAATGTAATTTTTGTTAATGAATACCGAAAAGGTTTATTATTTGTTGAAATATCCATGAAAAGAAGCTTTGCGTTTTAGATTTTATCTTTCAGTTACTTTTTTTTTTTCAGAAACGGTTTTAATTCATTAAAAGTGAATAAAATTATTGAACTACCTCATGTTCATTATATGCCACAATTTAAAAAATAGATTTAAGTTGTTCATACAATTTATCGCTTCATTTAATTATTTAAGGGGGCAGCCGAAAGGTTTTTAACTTTCTGTAAGCGAGATTCTTCTTCTTCCTCGGATACAGATGTATCGATGTAATTATCTAACTGTTGACTAAAACCCAGCGTATAAGAATGAGCCAAATTTAAGATTTTTTAAAGTTAACATTATATTCATATAAAATTAAAGTTTACGTCAGATTATAATTCAGTTTTTCGATGATCACGTTTAAATTATTGTGTAAATTCCTTTATGACCTGCTTCGGAAATATTTGCTTCCTCTCACCTATACTATTTGTTTCGGAAACTGACTTTAATAATCGAAGATAACTTCTCTTGAACTAATTGCATCTTTTTTCATTTGAGTATTTATGGTTGATATTGCTCTCAGACTTTTCTATACCTCTAGACGAAACCAATTTTCTGTTTGCTCAGCTAGTTGTTAGTATCTTTAACTAAATTAGCCAGAATAAAACTGTATACATTTTAGTAGTGCTTTTTGATGATTAGGCTAGGTTATATGAAACCGAAAAGCACATTGTTTTCCATGAGATTTCAGGGTTACGTTTTTTTTTAAATCAAAGAACAATTCTTGATATTTTCAATTTTCGTGCAATTTGACATATACAAGTTTATTTTCTCTTCTAGTTTCTTTTCAGCCATTTTTGCGACTTCTTTTCTTCTTTTTTTAAACGATCTTTTCAAGATTTAATTAATATGCCTCAGTTTTTCATATTGTTTTGAAATTCAATAAATCGTTGTCTCCGATATTTGAATATTTTGTTTTCCACGCCAGTTTTGCGTCTTTTGGCATCACAGTTAAAATGTGTACTACATTGCGAACCGAAAGTCCTCTCTTGAAGTTGTTGGCTGGAGAAGAGGGGTGCGAGACCCTTGGACTCGTCCCCCAGCGTGCTCTCCATTAAAATTGAGGCGGAACTGAGAGAAGTCGTACTGTCACCTGCATGATGCTCGAAGCTCTAACCAACGACAGGCGCAATCTTGCTGTCCTTTCCACGATGAATTTCGTGGGATTATTCTGATGTTGCTGTGAGACAAGTGAGATATGTCATAACAACAACAACATATTAATTGCGTTTTATGAAAATGAACGATTTTAATAAAAATGATGTTTATTTGTCTTTGAACTCAAAATACATTTCTCTCTTTGATTAGCCCACCAGCGGCCGAGCGGTAAAAACGCTGAACACTGGTAGTTCGGTCCGAGGTTCGAATCCTTCGAACGGGCTGGCTGCATGGGCGTTTTCGTGGTTTTCCCCATGTGTAACGTGTATACGAGCCAGTTTCACTTAAAAAGTCCTCCACGAAGGCATCCCTCCCTTTAGGCAGATAGCCCGCGTGTGCTTTGCCATAATTGAATAACCTAACCTCTCTTTGATTAATTAAGAACCAAATAAAAGGCAGGGAGGGGTTCCGTTTTGTTCCGCTATAAGGTATTTCTCCAGCCTTCTTAGCATGCCTTCTTAGCCATGGTGTAGTGGTCAGTACGCTCGGCGCGTATTCGAGAGGTCCGTGGTTCGACTCCTGAAGGGGGCCATTGCTCATTTCTTATCTCTTCTGCTTTCAAAAAAAATAATGTCTTTAAAGTGACTCATATAATTTTAGGTGGTGGTATACTCATATAATTTTAGGTGGTGACTCAAAGGTGGTGGATGATGATTCTGCACCACCAGGATTTGGCGATTGGGTCCCCTGATCCCTAGAGCCCTTTAAAAGGGGGAGTATATAAGGTATTTCTCACCGCCTTCTTAGCATGCCTTCGTGGTGTAGAGGTCAGCATGCTCGGTGCGTGTTCGAGGTTCGAGTCTCGGCGAGGGCATTGCTTATTATGCCTCCTGTTTCAGAAATAAACTAATGCCTCTATACGCTTTTTTAACAATATTTTATTATTTTCACATACCACTGAATCAAAGGCTCATCATATTAATAGCTCTCACAGCTTATGGACTGAATATTGGCAAAAACTTCTTATTACGTTCCGGCAACAAATGAAAAAGATTTTGAATATTGCCTAAAAAACTGTTTCAGAATGAAAATTATAAGTATTAAAAGAATTTAAGTTCTTTGCCAAAGTGCTAAAATTCAAATCACAACTGATGTTTATTTAGCTGAGCAATAAATTTAGCTTGTTTGATGTGAACCGACTTCTTTTAAGTTCAGAAGGAAGATTCAAATGTGGAGCAAGAAATCTAGTAATTTAGCTTAAATGCTATATTTATTTGATATCAGGCAACTATATTTAAAGTGCAACAAAAGTATACTAAATATATAAGATGTGTATAAAAGACTGGAAATAATTACCTGTTAGGTATGTGTGATATATCTTTGGATAATGTTTCTGGTTTAAGAGCCACAATGATAATTTTTTCTAAACTTGGGCAGTCTAAAACAGAAAATTAAAATTAATATTTCAGAATGATTTTATTCATAAAAATCAAATACCAAATAATTTTCTGAGAAGACATATATGCGTAAAGTTCAAACTTCCAGCGAGAAAATACACTTTCATAATCAGCTCATAACGACTTTGGTAAATGTCTTTTAAACATAAGAAATATGATTACTAAGTTTAGCTGTATCAATAAAGAAAGGTGATGTCTACGCATGACTTTCTTGTACGGAGCATTAAATTATACACAAATTTTCCTGCATTTCATTTAAACGTATTTCCTCGAATTTTATTAGATATCTATTTTTCTCATTCAGTTAATTCAGTTCTCGCTTCGCGGCATACGTAAAAACTGAAAACCTTTTCATTAAAAATTGAAAAATATAGAAAAACATAAAACACCAAATACAGTTAAAACAATTTAAAAAATTATAATTAAAATTACAGTTTCTATGGAAAAACAAACAATTCGGCCAGCGGGCAAGAAGGAAGATTTTTTTCGGTGTACAAAACTAAAAGTTTCCTTTTGGTCCCACTTGGAAAAAAGACACTGATAGTGCAGAAAGATCTAATTCACTATTATGGTAAGTTTCAAATGTGTACAAATATGGCTACTATGATAAAAAAAATAGACTTAGCCGCACTTAAACAACATTTAAATTGTTGATAATTCTGTAAATATTGCATGCAGACTAACCAAAAGCATAAAAACCTTAACCGGAAGATAAGAGCAACATAATGCAATAATTTTAAAGCAAAAAATGCGCAATTTACCAACATATAAGAATAAGGAAACTGAGCTCAAGGAGCCGAGTAACAGAGTGGGTATATATATATTTATATATATTTGGAGCGGCCGATTGCAACCAAAATGCGAGGTGCACAAATACATGTTATAGCAGTTCTTTATTCAAAATTTCAACGTTCTGAGGCTACTCGTTTTTGAGTTATTCCACATACATACGTAACGTAGGTACGTATAGAGGCCACGAAAACAATCTCTTCTGATTCCATTTTGAATTAGTTTTATAATTCGTTTTGAAAAAAAAATCCTTTATTCTGTCCTTACGTATAGATGCATACAAAAACATAGTTAAATTGCATTCGATAGCTGTCAAAATGGATATTTTCGTTGAAATATGATACCCGGAATTTTTTGTGATTACAATTCTTCCTTTACTTAGTACCAGGAGGTAAAAAGAAATTAAAAGAGATGGCATGTTATGTAAAAATAATTTTATTAATAATACCTACTTTGAAAACAAGAACAGTGTTATAAGAGTTATAATAACACATTTAATTTAACGGTGGACAACAGGCAATGATCGTTCGTATATCTTTTTGTAGAAAATTGTTTGACACGTTTTAACAGAGATGCACATAATCTTCATCAAAATAAAATATGATGATCGTTAAACTTTCGTCAGTTGCACCATAGCAAATACATATTTGACCTTCAAAAAAAGAAAAAAAAGGGGGCGGGAGTAACTGATTATTAAACGTTTTAGGTTCTGGTCCCAGCTACCAGATGTTCGGAGGTCTTCTGCATATATATAGAATAGAATGAAGAAATAAATTTCATAGCTATCTTATTCGAAACTTTGCCATACCTGTTAGAGATAAAATCCATCACTTTAACAAGTTTGCTGTGCGCATTATTTGAAAAATGGGAAAGAAGTGTCATTATTATATTAATATTAATAATAAGGTTGACCTTACTTTCAGCAATGTCTTGGAGATTTTCAAATGTGTTGAATTGTTGTCCGTAATCTTGATGATGATCAACAGCCAGCAGAAATTTTGCATCCATCATTTTTATAATGTTAGAAGCAGCCTAAAAGGAGGATTTGAATTGCAGTTAGATGATATAAAGCGCCTTCTTGGATACTGGAAATTCACTGAATGAAGAATTTCCATATTTGAATACTATACATATTCTATAAAATTATTGCGATTTATATATTCTAAATGAAAGTGAGAGGAGGAAGTGTACATTCATTAGTTTTCAAACCAAAATGATATTGTGTATACTTTAAATTTCAGTAAATATGTTATGCTTTCTTTAAATCAAATTCTTGTTTCTATGTTTAATGGTAAATTCTATTTACTTGTTATGCTGTTATTGGCTTTCTTAGAAAATCATATGTTAAGTTTAGAAAACTGTGGTATCACAGAGTGTGTTCACACATTTTTCGCAACGATTTTGATTTTCTCTGTGAATTTAAATATTAATTTTAAAAGATAAACGTGACTGGCATCAAATTGGAATAAGTTCAATTATCGTCTGTAGCATTAGAAATAATATTTTCTTTAAAATGTCGTTGAAAACTGAACAATAGATCGAAGGTTATATTTTTGCGCTGTTCGAAGAGAAATACTCTTATTCAATTATTAAAAAAAGATGAGAAAAGCATGGTTTAAATATTTCTACAAGTAAAATAAGTGACATAATTAATATGTAGGTGAAGAAACGTCAACGTTTACATCTGACTGGGAAAAGAGCAAAAAATGGCTTACCAATTTGCACAAAAAATTGCGACAAAGGTACGTACAGCTCTTATTAAATCTAAAGTCGTATCTCATGTTTTAAAAGCAAATCTTGCCCCTCCAAACAGCTATTGCAAAATCTTTAAATATCTTTGTAGAAATTGTGAACAAAATGATAAAATCTTATTTAAAGCTAATCAAAACAAAAACAAACAAATTAAAGAAACAAACATAATGTTCATCGCCTAACGCCGAAACATGTTTCACAGCGTAAGTCTATGTGCAGATTGCTATATGAAAATTATTTGGCAGGTGAGAAATGGAAATATATATTTACAGCTGATGAGGCTTGGATATACTTAATCTGATTGCAATAGAAAAAGATCGATTTACTACTGAAAAAGACAATATTTTGGTTCAGAGAAAACAAGGAAAGATTTTCTAAAGGTTTTATGGTTATTACTAGATTCTCTTATAACGGAAAACTTAAAATGAGAAAAGTAGAAAGAAATGTCAAAATTAATTCGGATTAATAGAAGAAGAGTGTTTTAACACCTATTTTTAAGAAAGAAATTCCATCTCTTTGTCCAAACAATCTTCACCGTTTTAAGTTCAATCAGGATAAGGCTCCAAGCCATACCTCTAAGTCTACTGCTCTATTTTTTTACAAAATGAGAAATTAAATATGAATTGAAGCTACTCCCTTTAAATGCATCCCGCCCAAGTGTCTTAATATGTCTTCTATGGATTACGGTGCATCTGGACTTTTAAAACAAGCTTTTTCTAAGCGGCATTCTAAAACATTGGATTGACTCTGGAAGATTGTGAAGGAGGAGTGGAATAAAATCAACGCTGATGTTTTAAGAAAAGGATTTATATCTTGGAAATAAAGATGAAATATGATAGTTAAACAAAAGGGCTATCAGGCTGAACGTATTAGAAAATAAAATTTTAAAGTTTGTTTACATATAAATCTTCAAAATTGTTACAAAATGTGTGAACACCCTTCGTGTAATTGTGATATTAGGATCATTGAAATATATAAGTATTTATACATCACTGCGTAACTAAAGCTTGATTTCTTTTCCATGAGATAACTATAACAGCCTAAAAGAATGTTTTAATTTTTTTATTTGTTCCCACTTACATAATCAAAGCAATATTATAAAATTTTAGCTTCAATATTTTTAACGAAATGTAAGCTTTGTCCGTCATTGTTTCTAATAATGACCAAAAACCATATGATATTTATATGATGTTTGGCCATTAGTAAGTCTTCAGAGAAAAAGAAATATCTAAAATAACTCAGCAGCTGACTTCGTAAACGCTCATTATAACTTTAAATCTGAGTTAAAGTTTTAAGATTTCTCTAACATTATATATATGATTTTAACGTAATTCAAATGAAAGATTTATTTAAAGAATATAAAACTTACTCTTGCTCCATAAAAAGGTAAGGGTCCGCCCCAGATGGCACCAATACTCGTTGCTGCCAGCAGACCAAATACAGCTTCTTTTATATTGGACATATAACCTAAAATGCAGAAATGTTTAATGTTTGCCTAATTTTGCAACTGGAATAGAATTACAGCGTATTATAAAAATATTGTTGCGTGAATACGGGTGCGTAATAGATTACATGCAGAAGTCCAATAAAAAGTTAATAAAATTTATTCTAATCACAAGAAATATATCAAAACGCTGGATTATTCCTCAGAGCTTTTCGTACAATGTCACAATATCGCGCAATATAAACAGTAGCTATATTTTAAACTACTGAAACGTTAAATAGAACGCAATCAAAAGCGCAGCGAAAGCTAATCCGAACAAGAAAATTACAGCAGCGAAGTAAACAACAGTTCACTTAAAACAACTGAGCTGAGACGTCTCTCTCCGGCTTTTTAAAGCTTTTTAATCGGTCGCGCGAGATAGTTCTAGCAATTTCTGGAAAGCAAAAAGAGTGGAATTACGGTTACGAGCAACATATCAGTCAATTACATTTATTCAAATTAAATATCAATTACCGAAATAAACTTTTACTCAATATTAAATGCACGTGCTTTTGTATTTTTACTTCTCCAGCGTAGCTTTCTCTTAAAACATGCCACGAATTGCATTGCACGGGGAAATAAAACAATTTTAACTATAATTCTGTTAAAAATATATAATTAAATGCAAAATTCGTAACGGTATGGCTTTTCATTGACGCATGATCATATTTATAAATATGAATTGAAAGAAAAATAGTTTTATTTCATCATATTACATATGCGTATTAATATATATAATCGCAGGGGAGAAATCAGGTTGTGCCTTGTAGGCATTAGACTTGAAAGAGAAGATTAAAACATTTGTCAATAAAGTAATAATAAATAAAGTAAATAATATAAATAATATAATAAATAAAGTAAATAATACTCTCAATAAGATAAATAATTTTTTTACTTCCGCAAAAGAAATATTGCTCTCTCGTATAAATGCAGGAAATTCACATTTGTATTTTACATGTAAAAGTGAAAGAGGTGTCAATTTTAATTCACTTTGCGATAAAGAATACAACTTCAAATTTTATATTATACCCAAACGGTGTTTTTTACATTTACAGACGCCTACACGTTTCGAGAGCATTTGAGCTAACGCCACATTGTGCTAAAAATATTTAAAAACAGTATATCTTTGGAATTTCCGATAGACAGTCTCGCGCGGTGG
>KK117462.1:195751-256242 GCA_000611955.2 Stegodyphus mimosarum
TCCCTACAGTGTTGCCATTGTCGGTTTCCAAATAGTTAAGTTCTTTAGTCGATAATTCGTTTACAAAATTTGAAACAGACAATGAAACAAATTCGAAATTACAAATTCGGGCTTCCAAGTGCCCATGCTTGGGTGGAAGAGTGTGTTTTTCAAAATTTAATGATTCTAAGCTCCGTTGTTTTTTTTTCACAATACGAAAAACGCACATACATTCATATAGCTTCTTCATTATTTAATTTCTTTAAATATAATACAAGGCGACAATATTTGGTGGCAACAACTTGAACAGTGATTCGACGCAAAATGCCGTTTCAAGACTTAATAGCCCTTTTGGGCTAATAATTAAATTATAACAACAACCTCATGTGTCTTACAAATGACTAAAATAGTTCAAGTTAAGGGTGGCACTTAACAAGAGTGTATTTATAAACTCTAAAAGTTTAAAAATTGTTCTTTTCTCCGTTTACTGGAGAGTTAGCATTTTATGTTTAGTGTTCGTTTCGGTTAAATCTTGAGATAATCCCACTTTATTTCTACACTTGCTTTGATTTAAAAAAATTTTGGAAATACTATAAAAACCCGGAAATTTTTCTCAAATATATTTTGGCAAATTACGTTGGGAACATCAACCTCCAGATTCGAGAGTTTTAATACTGTAACACATTACCTTTTATTTTTAGCTCAAAGGAGCGTTAGCTCAGAAGGGCTATTAATTTCGTTTTGGCATTTTGCTTCGATTCACTGTAAATGACCGTATCACTTTTCAAACTGTTGCCACCAAACATTATCGCCCTGTATTATATTGAACGAAATTAAATAATGAAGAATATGCATAAATGTATGTATGTGTTCTCGCATTGTGATAAAACGACGGTACCTAGAGCCAGCCAATTTTGAATGACGTAATTCTACTGCGAATATGGTCATCTGGAAGTCCAAATTTGGAATTTGTTTTATTATCGGTTTCATATTTTATAATTTTTTAACGAATTTTTGACTAAGAAATTCAACGATTTCAAAGCGAGCGATGGCAACACTGTACAAAAAAAAAACCATTTTAATCCCCAGCGCGCGAGACTGTGTAGCGGAAATTCTGAAGAGATGCTCATTTTAAAATTATTTTATGTTGTATGTTTGTATTTATATTGCTGTTGGATTGAATTTTATGATTTATGTGTGAAGAACACAATATTTAATAAATAAAACCAACACAAAAAACATTAAAAAAAACGCCCCTTTGGGTGTAATGTAAAATCTGAAAGCTTTCAGATATATATGGCTATTAGACATATTTTCCTTTGATTAAAAATGTCACTATTAGACAAGAGATATTTTAAGTTTCTCGAGATCCACGAATCTTGTAAGAGAATAAAATTTATCTAACAAGAGAATATTTCCAATAAGGGATTTATTTTCTAATGTGAGAATTTATCAAAAAAAGTTCCCAATATTATTGTCGGCCAAAGATTAGATCTCGAGCGGTAAGGCCACTGATTATTGGTATTTCGACTGTTCAAATTTATTGGTCCAGATCATGGCGAACAGGTTGGCTGGATTGTGTATTGCATTTTGTAGTTTTTCTTAAGTTAGATACTAGACAGTTTTCCTTGATAACGACATCTATAAAGCCACCCCTCTTATTAAAAAGATAGTGCTCGCGTGTTTAGTATTTAAATTTGGATTCGAGAAAATTTAGGGTAGGCTTCGCTTAAAAATACTCGACGAATTCATAGCACCCTTTAAGCCAGATGTAGTCAAGCTTTTTATACCTTCCGCCCACTTTGTAGGTAGTAAAATTTCCTAAGAGACAGAAAACGTATGTCCCGCGTAGTTAGCCGGGACATCCATTCCAGCGAAACTGTTTCAGCTAAAAAAATCTTCAATGGTAGGAAGATAAGAAATTCGTTCCTCGGAAAAATATCTCCTAGCCTCATGCTTTGTTAAGATGTGATAATCCTATTATAGCGCTATAGCCACAGAACAACACCTAAAAGAAGTGGCAAGGCCTTATATAAGGAACCAGGAGAGGCTGCTCGCGGGAGAACGGACTTTCGTCATGGGATTGACGAAAGCCTTTACCGCCGAGCATTAAAGCTTAAATCGTCCACTAGTGAGCAGTAGGACCAGGGTGACTATCCCTACTTTAAGCAGATATCTCACGTTTCTTTTTTTGGAGTAATCTAAACAATCCTAACCTGAAAAAAATTAGAATTCAAAATTTTGCTTATATTATTAGAATGTCCACAATAATTGACTATAGTAGCTCGACAGAGACGTTTTATTTTAAAGTTGTAACATTTTTTTAATTTTAAGTTGAGAGAGTAGCATTTAGATAAGCGCTTTTTGAAAATTTTCTTGTCAATGAAAACTTCGTTCTATGTTGGGTTAGGTTATAAGGTATTTCTCCCGCCTTCCTGGCGTGCCTTCGTGGTGTAGTGGTCAGCACGCTCGACGCGTAAACAAGAAGTCCGTGGTTCGATTTCCGGTGAAGGCGTTGCTCATTTCTCTCATCTCCTGCTTCAAAAAACCTAATATCTCTACACTGGCGCCCGAACTAAAAAGGTGGTGGACGATGATTATTCACTACCGGGATTTCCGACTGAGTCCGCAAAACCCCATTTGCCCTTTAAAACGGAGAGTATATAAGGTACTTCTCCCTGCTTCTTCGCATGCCTTCGTGGAGTAGTGGTCAGTACGGTCGACGAGTAACCGAGAGGTCCGTGGTTCGATTTCCGGCGAAGGCGTTGCTCATTTCTCTCATCTACTGCTTCAAAAAACCTAATGTCTCTACAAGGATAGAGGATGATTAGTCTTATAATTTAATTAGTGAACAGCTTATTTCTCATACTTTCTTTTTCTTTTGGGTTTTAGAACTGTACAGCCACAGCTGGACAGATTTTATGATGGAAAGATTCACCAACAAGCAAGGGACCTAAATTGTTAAATTTAGTCCCCTAATTCCTATTCCCTTAATCCCCAGTCGCCCTTGAAAGGGGGGAATATATAAGGTATTTGTTCCTCCTTCTTAGCATACCTTCGTGGTGTAGTGGTCAGCACGCTCGGCGCGTATTCGGAAGGTCCGTGGTTCGAATTGCTTATTTTTCTCGTCTCCTGCTTCATAAATACCTAATGTCTCTACACTGGCGTCCGAACTGAAAAAGATGGTGGATGATGATTCACCACCACCAAGATTTGGCGGTTAGAGCTCCTAATCCCCAGTCGCCCTTTAAAAGGGGGAATATATAATGTATTTCTCCCGTCTTCTTGGCGTGCCTTCATGGTGTAGCGGTTAGCACACTCGACGCGTATTCGAGAGGTCGGGGGTTCGAATCCCGGCGAAGGCATTGCTAATTTTTCACGTCTCCTGCTTCATAAATACCTAGTATCTGTACAAGGTTAGATTATTGTAATATGGCAAAGAAAGGGATCGTATGGTTCGGGAAAGGGATCCTTTAGTGGAGAACTTCCTAAGAGACACTGGCTTGGATTAACATTACACGTGCGGAAAGCCACAAAAATCAAACATGTAGCCAGCCCGTTTTCCTGGGATCGAACACCCAGTATTCAGGCGTCTTTAACCACTCAATCATTTGTGTAGCCGTTTCATATTAGAACCTGTGCGGTACGCTTTATGACATGTAAACAATCTTAATGTAGCTATAAGTTTTCAAGGAAAGAAACCTTTGTTTTATATCAGGATCCACAGCTTACATCATATAACATGTAAATTGTTTGGATGTAGCTGTAACAAGAATTTACAAATTTATTTTTAGTAACAATGTATCGTTGAAGTTTGATCTTTTTTTTTATGAATCAATTGGTATTAAGCTACATCACCAACACCAAATTAAATTCTTTCCTTGAAAGTGTTTACGCCGATTATCTCAAGGTCATAGAATATTCTGCGATAAAACCGATCACTGATATGCGCAAAATTTCTGAGATCTTAAAGAAGAAAAAAAAAAATCAGTTTAATCTCCGGGGTGATGATTCACGAGCAGTATCTCAGTCAGCTGAAGCTATAATTTTTCTTATCTGGTGTTATGTGGGTAAATGTTACAAAATCTTGAGTCTAAAGCGGATTTTATGTATGGCTTCGAATATGCGTTGAATATTTACGCCGGAAATTTAAATTAAATTCATTTTTAGTCCAAAGGCGCTTTAGTCCCCGAAGGACTATTGTTTTTGTTTTGAGATTTTGCGTCGGAAACATTAAAAGTCTGAATCACTTATCAAACTGTTGCCACCAAATCTTGCAGCCCTGTGTTATATTTAAAGAATTAAATAATGGAAAATCTAAATAAATGTATATATATTTCTCCAAATGTGATAAAGCAACACTACCGAGAGCCATCCAATTTTGAATAACGTACGTTGCCACCCAAATTTGAGCATATGGAAGCCCAAATTTCGAATTAAGAATTTATTTTATTATCGATTTCATATTTTGTAAAACTTTATTTTGTAAAACAAAGCGAATTTTTGATGAACAAACTCAAACGATTTAAAAGCGAGGAATGGCAACATTCTACAGGAAAGAAAACCTTTTCATCTCCAGCGCGCGGAACTGTGTATTGGAAATTCTAAAGATATGTTCATTTTAAAATTATTTTGCGATATTTCTGTTGAACTGATATTTATGGTTTAAGTGCGAAGAGCATGATATTTAATAAATAAAGGTAACACACAAAACGTTAAAGAAAAGCCCCTTTGGACGTAATTTAAAATCTGAAACCTTTCAGATTTTTTTAAATTTAAAATCGTTTTTCACTTAATATTTTATTGGAATTAGATATATTAAATGTAAGATAATTCAGATCCGCTCTCATTTTTATATCTTCTTTTCCCCAGTTTTTGTGTGATTTAAAACTTGCAATGAAGATGCTTGCTTCTAAAGTCATTGGAACTCAGAAAGGAAAATTCAAACTTCGAAATGTTTCTTTTAATCAAAGTACAGAAAGGAGATAACTGATCTTTTTACTCACCAGTGTCAGTAAAATTCTTTAAGCGACCTTTAATTTCGTAGTCGCTGGGACAGGAGTTCCATTTTATGATAACTTTTTAAGAAAGCCACTGTTGCAGTTCAAAAGTAAGTTTTTAAAAATGTAGTCCAAATTCGAAGTATAATTCTGAGGTTTGTAAAAATCATGCTGATTATTTTAGAATTAAGTAACAAAAGATAATAAAATATTATGCAGTTTCCGTCTAGTTACAAAATGCTTTCAATAAAGAAAATATTCATTTCAAAACTAAAATATTGTTGATTACCTACGGGTTCGTAATGGATTGAATGCATAAGTCGATAAAAAGTCAATAAAATTTATTCTTTTAAGGAGAAATAAAACAAAATGCTGAAATATTTCCTCAGAGATATTCGTACGATATCACAATATCTCAAACGTTAAACAGATCTTAATTCAAAACAGAGAAACTTAATCCAATCTCACAGCGAATTCGCTACAATCAATAACAGCATTAGGTAAACAACAGTTTGCTTAATTGTGTTTGTATAACTACTTAATTTAGTCTATATTGTCATAAACGTACACTCATTAAGATAATATTTACATTATTAAAGAAAGTAAGAAAGCAAAATATCTTAAATTATATGCTAATATATGCCAAGTAGCAAAACTTCTGATGACTGTTTAAAGCCGGTCATAACGCTCAGAGGGTTAAAACAGCAACTGATTTACAACAGCATATTATAATTTACAACAGCAACTGAGCTGAGAAGTTTTAATTCGGCTTTTATAAGCCTTTTTAATTATTCACTAGAACATTTTGACAAAACCCATTTCTCGATTTTTTGTGGATGGCAATAGCAATTACAATGTAAATGCAATTGTAAATGCCTACATACTATTTCTGACAATAATTCCTAATTCGAATCAAAAATCACAGAGAAGACGACGAGTTTTCATTGAAGCTTTAGGCATATGGAGTTAATAAAAAACCATATTTGTAGAAGAGATGTGCTTCCACGACAAGAAGCAAGTTAGTGGAAAGTGTGCAGGGACCGTTAAAAGACTTTGGAAATTCTGCTGGGAAAACACAGAGCTCAAAGAGGAAAAGCATAAAGAGAAAAAGAGGTCGCTGTTATCACCGCACATCAGACAATGAATTTCAAAACGTATGCACGAAGTGTAGTAAATCAACATCTAAGTCTCAGTTGAATCAAGAATATAGTAAATGCACTTCTAACAGTTGCTCAGCGCGGAATATTGTAGTACATTGGAAACATAGTCATAAAGCAGGTAACTTTGTTTATATATATGACATAAAATGAAAAAGAATGTATGCATTTTTTGTTTAAATTATTATTATTATTAATTTCTAATATCTAAGATGTCTGATAAATGTAATAAAATTTGTATTGTTACGGATTTCGTATTTATTTAGCTATTTATTTAGAATTGTAATTAAAATTGTTTTTTTCTCCCGTACAACGCAGACGATTTAGATATGTCGGAAAAGTAAAAATACCAGAGCGCATGCATTTTAATATTTAATAAATAAATATCTCGTAATTGCTGTTGCCATCAGGAAAATCGAGATATTTATAGATTTCACCAGAATATTCCAGAGAATAATTAAAAAGCTTATAAAAGCCGAATTGAAACACCTCAGCTCAGTTGTAGTTGTTGCTGTTTTAAGCGAACGGTTTGTTTACGTAATGCTGTTATTGATTGTAGTGAATTCGCTGTGAGATTGGATTAATTTTTTCTGTTTTGAATTGAGTTCCGTTTAACATTTGAGTTATTGTGATATTGTACGAATATCTCTGAGGAAATATTTCAGCATTTTGTTTTATTTATTGTGAAAAGAATAAATTTCATTAATTTTTTAAGGACTTGTGCATTCAATCCATTACGAACCCGTACGCAAGCAACAGTATAATATAATTAAAACTTAATTTATTTTTTTTGTGTGGGAAAAATTGAAGTTTCCGATTTTTTTAATTTATTTTTGAATTAAATATTGATAAGTGTGCCTAAAAATGTGTGCTTTATGTCAGATACGTTGTGAAGTAAAAAAAGAAATTGTTGCATTGATTTTGTTAAAAAATAAAATAAAAACATAGTTAATAACAGGAATAAGAAACATTAGGTCCATTCGGAGCCGAGCACAATGTGTGTTACAGATGAAATGGACACAGCAGTAAAATTAATATCTGCCTTTTCAGCAATATTAAGGACACTAAAACAAATCACAACTTATAGTGGTTTGAAGACTGAAAAGTTCAACTAACATCACTCAGTTTAATTCAGACAGCACTTAACAATGATTAAATTTATGATTAGATGAACTTGAATGGAAGAGAAACGAAGAGTTTTTCGACTGACCTTCAGCTTCAAGAACGAACCTTTACCGCGGTGAAAGACACTCTCGGCAATGATTGATTGCGTAAAGATTTGCGGAAGACGTTGCAGCGTTCATTTACTTGTCCTTCACATTTTCCGGATAGATCGTGAACTGAATAAATTTTTTAAAAACACTGTTATGTTTTCGTCAGCAGTCATGCAACAGAACAAAACAGTAAAATCCATAGCGGATACAGAGATTTTACCATACAGTGTTACCGGTTATGTCCCGTGATGTTACTGATCCAGATGAATATCCTACAGGTTCTTACGCACATTTTAAAAATATTACACTCAGTTACTATTTTTCACGAGAACATAAACTAAGGCAAAGACGTTTTTGTCATTGCTATCACATATCTTGACCTTGTCCCGAAAAGAACTTGACATTTGGTTGATATTATAATAAAGTAAATGAGCAGCTATATTTATTGTTGGAATAGCACTGTGATATGATTGTGCTAACGGACACGACAGTGCTTTAGTGCAGAGATAATATTTATTTATTTATTTATTTTGCTCATCGACATACAGGGACAATACCTTTCTTTCTGCATACTGACAACTTTGTTCAAAACGGAAATTCTAGTTAAAATACCATTACAAACTTATCACACAGAACAGTGATTCTCAACCTTTTTCTGTCGCGGCAGACTTTTAACGATTTCAAAATTTGGTGGAATACAAAGAAAAAGATAAGTTTAAAAGTTGTTCACTTACCTGTAAAATACCGTATAAAATAGTTTATGATAATAATTTTCAATGTAAAATAAAATAACATGTACTACAAAATCAGTAGTACGTTTATTAAGGGATTAATTACAAGTTAATAATAAGAATACATTTAATGAGAAATTTGAGCTTGATGATTTTTGATAATTTCATTTATACAGTGTCTAAAAATGACAATATTATTCTCATTTCGTCTTCTACACGTAACAGTCTCGATCTTTTATTCGTTTTTATGTTGGTTAATACTGAAAATCTGAATTCAGGCAAATAAGATGTAGAAAATTGTAGGAATACTTTAAAAAATTTTTTGGACATCGTGGTACAATCGCATTTAGCGTTAATCCAAAATGAATTAATTGATTCTTCCGAATATTTTAACATTAAAGCTGGATTATTAAAAAGCGAAATTAGTTCTTCCTCTTCATTCAAAGTTAATTCGAATACAGAAGTATTCGTTATCACAAATGGATTACGAACACTATCAAATGTTTTAATATCTAAATTTTGGAAATAATGAATAATTCTCTACTTTAATGTTGTCAAATGGTCAATAACAATCTTATGAATAGTTTTATTAAAATCTTTTGGAACCGACTCAAACTTTTCCAAATTGCCTTCCTGAGTTTTATTCTTCTATAAAGTTATTTGTTTTCATAATCTCAACAGTTTATTTGTTGAGCTTAATGTATTTTCTTTCGGCTCTTGCATACTTGAATTTATATTATGAGAAATAACAAAAATATCTGATGAATATGCTAACCCCCATATGCACCAATCAAAACTTCTCAATTTAAATCATATACTGAACACGAGCGAAAATGCTCCGAATTGCGCTCTCCTCCAGAGCACCAAAATCGGCTTGAATACCACAATTGGCGCGCTTAAAAACCGAATTTCGCAAATTCTCATGTGTACCGTATACTAGGGTTAAACCCCTCATAATTTTTACTATATACGTTTCTAAAATTTGGTGGCACATTTAAAGTGCTGCGGCACAGTGATTGAGAATTACTGCTCTAGGCCTTGGTGTTATTTAGGATGTCCTACTAAATGTATGCAGTCAATATTGTTTAAATACTTAAAATAACTTTCAGTACTCACAAGCTACTCTGTCTCCTTTCCTTAAACCATGTTTCTTGAAAGCTGCGGCGTACAACTTCACTTCTTCGAACATCTCAGCGAAAGTAACAGTTTCTTCGTTTCCCAGTTCATCTAGGAAAAGGAAAGGGATCAATTTAGTACTTAGGTACACTGATTCTTAAACACATATATTTGTAAAAAAATTAAACTTTTTATCCACCTTGGAGAAGAAAAAATTAATGAAGAAATATTTTAATCAGTGATATCTTGGGGTTGTACTCTCTTCATTTCCCAACACGTCTAGGAGGGAAACGAAGTTTTAATAGCTTCCTGAAATGATATATTACACGGTGTCCGACGAAAACATCGCGGCCAAAACATCGCGACGAAAACTTCGCGGAGAAAACAACGGAAGGCGAAAACATCGTAGTACAAAACATCGTGGGAGAAAAGAAAGCAAAGAGAAAACACCGCAGTTCTAAACGTTCGTGGCCAGGGTTTTCGCTAAAGCACAAATTTCCCAAAACTATTACCAGAAAAATTTATTTTCTTGATTTAATGTAAAACAATTCCTGGCATTTTACACCTGGATTTATGTACTTTTAATATATTGCTTTAATTTCTTTGACATATTTTAATATGCACGTATATATGCGTTCGTACAGATATCACAAAAAAAAATATTCTAGGCCGTATATATACGGTCTTGCCGGTTAGAGGACTAGACTATGTATTTTGCCCTTTAATCATCACACCCAGCTCGCATAAGAACAGTCAATCCGAAATGATTTTCCTATCCGTACCTTTTCCGGCGTGCGCACTTCATAAAATGAATCAACAAATATTATTACACTGTTCATATTTAACATTCCCCCAATTATTTCATATGCAGAATAGTAAACAGATGAAATTTGATTCTGTAAATTTATAAATTTGATTAACTGTAATTAAACGCAAATTTGATTTTCCGATAACAATTATTTATTCTAGAACACTGTACAAGACAAAATGCGTGCTTTTTTGCAGCATTTTTATTTTTCAGTTTTATTGCGCATTTTAATGAAATGAGGCGTAGCTTTATCGAAGAATATTATTTTGACATTGAAGAATTTAGATGTGATTCTATTAAAAGCAGTTCTTCTGGATGCACGCTTCTACAGAACTGCAAATTTGAACTGGGCATCCCCTGTCTCAATATTTACCATGCACAGAAAAATAGTTTAACTTCGAAAAAATAATTATTGCTAAGCCATTATGGTATTTTATATAAATAAAATTATGGTTTTATATATTATATTATACTTTTAATTTTACCGTGTAAAATCCGTCTTTGTAGGAATTTCGTTAAGTTCTTGTGCGCGTAAGGAAAGCTACAGATAAGGTAAGTAAACAAAGTGTGTGAGATTTATGTAATTTTATACAATTTTAAAGAAGCTGAATTTTATTGCTAAAAGTAACAATCGACTGAGAATTTTATGAGTAATAAAATAAAGTAACAACAACAACAACGACAAAAGAAGTTTTTTAAAGAATTTTTTAAAAATACTCGATGTTTAAGGTATTAAGAAATAACGCGTTTGAATATATTCCCATAACAGGCTAAACAACTTTTCTTGATAGATGAATGAACTTGTACGCTAAAAATCAAAACCAAACATTACTAAGAACATGACAGAATTATTTACCTGCCCATATAAGAGCGACTCTGTTATCTCGGATTCGAAGAATATTTTCTGCGAAATTGAAGAGTGCTCCACTGAACCAGTCGTTATCCAAAAAGCCAGGTCCTGTTTTTACCAACACCTGTTACCAAAAAATTAAAAAATAATGCGTTAAATATTGTTCTGTCATCCAAACTTTGCTATGAATATCTATTCAAGATGCATATATGAGTTACTTTTAAGTTACACTATTTGCACTCAGTAATCTTGCTAGACTGCTGGGTTAGTTTTCGTCTCATATTTTACTTAACATACCACAAGAAAAACTAGGAATATATACATGCGAGAACACAGTTTTCTCTCTGATGGATTTAATTGTCATACATTTAATCGTAAGTTGAATCATCTTCGAATAGCTGAACACGGGAATAAATTCTCGCGGAATTGGTTTTTCGCCCTCTTTCTGGCGACGACGCAAAACGGGAGAGTGTGGTTTCGGCCCTCGCAGTTCTATAATGAAGTGTATGAAGATACGACGCAATTGAGGCTAAAAGAAAAAGCAGAGAAGAGAATCAAGTCTGCATGTTCTTAAAGGTTTTAGGAGTGGTAATTTTCTACAATATTTGTGTATTCCATCATGGTTTTACATTTATGCAATTTTTATGCATTCCCTCGTCGTAATCGAAACACGTGATAAGTATTTTCCAAGAAGTGTGATGTAGCTAAAAGAGGCCTAATGTTCGAACGAAACCACCGATGTGAATTCCATCCCAACGAATCTCTTTTGCAGAAAACAAGGAATGCATCGCGAGTATCTTGACAGCCCAAGTGAAAAGTAATTAAGGTTTACAAAAGGAATAGACAATGATGTTGACTGATTATATCCGAAAGTAATTGGATGCATGTGTAGACTGTGTTCGTAAGTGATACTGTTCTTATATGCCATAATTAATCCGGAGTGAGGTTTTATTCATTCATGAATAATTAAACAAATCGATGTGATGCAATTACGAGTGTATTTATTGATGGGAACTGTACATAATCGGCTAAGTGAAATATTTTATGTATTTCTCTTTCTGGGGTTATTAACGCAATGTACTAAATTTTAGTGTTGGCCAGCAATTACTGGGCACATATGACTTTCTTTTCTATGCTTAGAGCGTATCTCGTTTAGTGTCAACTACACACCACCACAATCAAATAAACTAAACTATCTTTTGGTGTTACATCTAAGTAGAATAACAAACTTAAACTGCTCTTCCTGGAGCCTGACAGCACAAAAGTAACTTTAGCCTCTGGATCATTCACAGTTTTATTTCTTTGTTTTTAAAGATATCCTACAGAAGCCTCTGATTTTACTCATATGATCTTTCTTTCAGGAAATCCCACATGTAAAATATTCATGGGCGTTAAGGCTGAATATCTAGTTCATTTAATCACTTTTTGGCTTTGACGCTATCCATTAGACATGAAAACTTATTTTGTTTTCTACCTAATGTGCAAAAAAAGGTTTTAAGGTTGGTACTTACTAAGAGTGTTCTTTTGGTGGGATGGGTATTGTTTTTTGAGCTTTTCAGAAATAAAATCGAAAAATAATCTGATTATTCTTAATGACGTGTTCGATATTAATGTATTATAATTTTATTAATTTTTGATGAATTTCGATGAACGTCCTGGATATGTTCAGCCGGAAGACAGCCGTATACAATCCCATAAGCCATCCAGTTCGTAAATCCTACTCTACTCATACAATCTACTGTTTCCCAAACTTTTTAGTATCACGGCACATATGCGCGTAGTTATTCACAAATGAGGAAGAATATTAATTCAATAGAAAAAATTGCAACAATGACCAAATAATAAATATGTATACGTAATGTTCAGCATCTAATTAATAGTTAAAATTTGAATTATAATCCTGAATAACTATATACATATAGTTATAAAACTAACGAGAAAGTACAGACCTTTCCACTATTCACTGAGCTTTATCTCAAGACTGAGAAATATTAATGTAGTGTATTGTAGGATTTTATGTTAATAAACAAGTTACTAAGTTACTTTACTTAAGTTTTAATTTCCGTAGTTCTTACCAAAATTCAAATGAATTCTAGAGTATTTATTCCGGCTTCAGCCATTTTGATAGCCGACGTTAAAATCGTGTCATTAATTACTTCAGCCAGCTTAAGTGGACTACTTGATGGGTAGTCTCACACTACGTTATACATGTCGTTCACGTTATGCATGGGCGAAGAATTTAAATTTAATGTACATTGAATACATAGAACAATGTACAATGTACACAGAACTATTCAATGTACACTGAATTTAAATTCAACTTGTTAATTTCTATACCCGCAAATAGCGGAGTTATATTTTATAGCACAAGTAATGCTTTCTATTATTTTAAAAAGTTCAATAGATTATTTTGACTTTGTAAGACTATGCAAGACTTTGTCATCTTAATTCATACTAAAGTGATAACTCGCCTGTCAGTCTGGTAAGTTCTGAAGGACATTGAGTTATGAATTAAGCTTCTATACAGCAATATCCTACAATATTACTTAAGGAATTAAAATTAAGTGGATCCTTTTAATCTTTTTTTGGGGGGGGGCTTTGAAATTAAATTAGTTTCTTCTCGAGTATTGTCAGATTGTATACCTTTACCAAGCAGAAATATATATGGATTAAATCCATAAGCAGTTGCTTACCTGTGACCAAAAGGTAAAAATGCCGACCATCGGTAGTTGGATTGGGTAGTAGTTCAAATCTTAAACGGACTGCGACTTGAGACGTTTCTGGGTTCTGCCGCAAAATATGTCACTGAATTCCTATTAAACGATTAAGTGGTTTGATGACAGCACATTGACTAAAATAAATCGGCACAACAAGGGCTCGAGTCTGCTGAATAATTGTTACTAATTAACAAGACTGCTGAATAATTATTAATTCTTCTGACTGCTGAATAATTATTAGGACTCATACTGAATCCCCAACTTATGGGTTACCTGTGTAGATGGTTTTTGTAGTTTCGCCCATGCATAACGCGAATTCTAGACAGATTACCTTGAAAAGGTCAGTCATAAAAGCATCCCTTTCGTAAGTAGCTAGCCCTTGTGAGTTTTGTCATAATCCGAATAATCAAATCTTTCGTACTTTTTGTACAACTAGATTAATTGGATCAACTACCTCCCTTGACTTTGAAAGACAGTGTTGCTTATGATATAATGCAATGGATAAGATCCTATTTTACCAGTAGTTTGTCTCAGTTTCAGTTTTGCAATTTTCTTCATCTATAGCCTGATTCTGAGCCAATTACTCTTAAAAAATAGTTTACGAAAGCATGTTTGTTAAGGCAGGAGAGCGATGGCGCCCTTTGTCATAATCTATTAACCAACTAACTAACCGTGACTGATTTTTAAACTGTTATTCAGGAATCTTGACATGCGGATGCAACAGAAAAATGTTCTTAAAGCTAAGAATCATCTCAATGATATCACAAGAAAGAATAGTTTTTTTTAAAGTGCATAAACTCATCTGGATCAGTCTCAGAAAGTTAGCCTTCTGTCTGAGTTGTATTTAAAATAATAACACAGAATAGAACAGAATATAAAGCGTACAAATTCTCTTGCAGCAAATAGAACATAACGCGGCCAAATCCTGAACGGTAAAAGTTAACAACCGCTGCAAATTTTACAAAAAAATTCAAAGAATAAAGAATTTAAGATTCAAAGAATCTTTCAGATCCGATGACTTCGCATGCAAATGCTTCTCTCAACAGCGAAACGAGAAAAAATGGCGTTCTGTCAAAGTATACCAAACCGAGCGTTTATCGAGACACGTATGTTATGCTGGGGTGGGAAGAGACATACAGGAATTCTTCTTTGATACAGACTAAAAAGCATCATTGAGGAAGGCTTAAGATTCAGCATCAGATTTATGAATTCACTCTTAATGAAGACGCTGAAGCGCAATTTGAATACATTCAATGAGACTATTTGTTCGTAGCTACACAGAAGCCAAATTTATATGAAGGATTCACATTTACAAGGAAAACGTTGGGACTATTGTAGAGACATTAGATATTTTGAAACAGGAGATGTGAAAAATGTGCAATGCCTCTCCGGGACTCAAACCTGGACCTTTCGAATACGCGCCATGTGTGCTACCGTTACACCACGAAGGCATGCTAGAAGGAGGGAGAAAATACCTTATACCATACTAAAATGAAAGAAATGTCTTCAACCATATTTATACATTGTTTGATAATGTCCTTTATTAACGTACATAAATTTATTAATATTGTATTTCTATTAAAAACGTATAATGTACAGGGTGGTTGCAATTAAAGTTCCGCTATTCAGAACTACATACAACCAGTTCGGGTAGATCTATTTCGTTGAAACTTGGTACATGGTATGTTCCGTGGAGAATCGAAAACTACAATAAAAAATAATAGTTCAAATTTTGACCACCAAGTGAGAAGGAGGCGCATGAAGAGCAACAAACATAAATTGGATATACAAAACTTTATTTAATTACAGTATTTGTTTAATATACGCTGCGCAAAAGAAAAAAAAGGAGACAGCTCTTTATCTCCTGTACTGGGACGATTGACGAAATTTAAATTGCGGTTTTCATGTCTCGAAAGCGCGACTTAGGATATATTTATATATTGCATTATTCTTACATAGATATTTTGACACAAAATCAGACTTTTTCTGAAAAAACATGCGAGTTTTCTTTTACATTTCGATTCTATGGCTCAAATCCCAAAATATCAAGTTTTATAAAAATCGCACCAGTAGTTTTTAAAAAATTAGCTCTCAGAATTTTAGCTCCTCAGTGTTAATTGAATTTGATATATATTTATTAATCTCTCTTTTTTTTTCTCAAACTTAATTGATTCCGTGATTCCTTCTTCCAGAATTCAAAATTTAGGCTTAGGCAAATATGATTTGCACATTCCTTAAGATTTATTTTTTAATATTTGTTATAAATTTTTCGAAACGTTTTTGTATTATAACCTACAAAATTTTTAACATCCTCTTAAATAGATTTAACATCCTCTTAAATAGATTTAACATCCTCTTAGATATATTTCTAGGCATACCTGCAAAAAAATTAGGGTTTTTTATTCAAACTTTTTAAGACATACATGAAATTACATATTAGTGCGTTTTGAAATTTGGTATCTTTTTTTTTGAGCGATAATAAAGTCAAATGTGATTTACGTACTTTGTTAAAATTATTTTAAAGTACGGAAGATGACATTTTTTCCACTCGTCTGCAATGCAAAAAAGGAAAGGAAAATTAAGTTGCTATAAATTAAAAAGTTCGCCTAATAAATTATTCTTGGAGCAAAAAATACGCCAAGATAAATTTTTAAATTTCTCCGTAAATTTCGCACCAGATTTTTTTTTTTTAATATTTAGGTATCATTAGACTCGTAGAATCGAAATATGGAAACAAACTGGCATGTCATTTCGGAAAAAAAGTCCGATTTTGTGTCAACATATCTGTGTTAGAATGATGCTATATATAAATCTAATATATATCCTAAGTCGCGCTTTCGAAACATCAAAAACGCAATTTGAATTTCATCAATCAGCCCAGTAGAACGGGACATATTGAACTGTCCCCCTTTTTTTGTTTGCGCAGTGTACATTCCATATACGTCAATCACGCGCTCAAAGCCTGTTACAACGTGTTTAGCACTAGCGCGAATTGTTTCTCGATCAACTGCAGCAATATACCGTGTTACGGTTGGTTTCAATTTATGCAGAGCGCATGTGCTTCCTCTGCAGACACAATCCTTCAGGAAATCGCGCAAATAGAAGTCATAATGATTCAGATCTGAAAACGAGGAGGCCAAGCAGTTAGAAAACGTCTCGAAATTATCCAGTCATCTCTGAAGTAGGCACGAAGCACTGGTTATGTAAATGCAAGGTGGTGTACTATCTTTCATTAAGGCAATCTCTAAACGTTCTCATTCTTAGAAGGCAAGAATGACTTGCTGCCGAAGATGTTCGCAGTAATGGACAACCGTGATGGAACATGACGGTCTTTAGGAGTGTTATTCGCAAAGAAAAAAGGACCAAGAATGAAATCAGCAATAAAATCATACCTTACAATAAAGTAATCAGGATGTAGAAACCGTTCATACACAACATTAAGACTTGCAGCATCCCATATGCGAAAGTTTTGAGTATTGACTGATCCGCCTATGGCAAAATGCGGCTTGTCCGATCACAGAATGTTCCAATAAAATCCAGGCCATAAAATTTCAGTCGCTATTCTGGACAACAAGAAGGTTAGTTCTCTATCAACGTATTCCAAACTGGCAAGGAGCCAGTACTATACGGCCAATCCAACCGCTTCACAGTTCCGAGGGTTCAATCCCTTTCCCGCACCTTGGAAGGCTACCTGCACGTTGCTCGAACTGCTCGTCGCAGAGGGCCATTACCCAGCATACCCGAGACGCTACTCCCGGGCTACAAGAAGCTCTCTACTCTAAGACTTGCCGGACCTCGGGCCGGCGTATAAGTGACCTTTCCGGAGCCCCCAAAACCACTAGGTTTGTAATTTGTACACCCCCGTGGCCGAAACTGCTTAGGTATAGATCCTAGCCAGTGGCTTCGCAGAGTTCTCTACGTCGACTCCGGGGGGGGGGTAATAAGAAGGTTAGCAAAATCAGTGCGTTTGGTTGGGTCTACAGGATGCAAATCTTGCAGAACTTGAATGTTGTATTATTACCTCTTTAAAATGGATGGCAGACCCTTTCGTAATGTCGAAGAAGTGAGTCCTTCCAGGAGTGGCTCCAAGTGAGGCAACAGTGACTTCTTCCACAGTTTCATTTGAAATCCGTTTCCGTCCTCTTCCTCGCAGCACACACAACTCCCCAGTTTCTTCAAATTTGGTACTCATCTTTTTCAAACTCTGCCTCGACACTGGCCTTTCAAAAGCCTACTGCACTGCGATATTCTCTCATTGCAGTTGAAAAACTACTGCCGTTCTGATAAAACAAATTGATTAGTCAAGCTCGATCTTTCTTCTCTATAGGTAAAGTGGAGAAGAATTTTACAGCACTGAATATTGACCTTTTAAAACGCTTCATATTTGCATAACGCCCCTTCGACATTGCATGAAAAGCGCCACCTGTCCGCTGAAATTCAAATTATTAATTTTGATTGCAGATTACTTTTCCTTATGATCCGTATAACCTATAAACCTAGTTTCAACGAACCAGATCTACAACAATTCTACGTAGGTTTAAATAGGCCAACTTTAATTATAATTAATTTAATTAATATTCTATTAATATATTTAAACTAGTTTATGACACTGCTGCACATGTAAGCATTTAGAATAAAAACGTTTCATCTTATTTAGTAAGCTAAAAATTATATATCACCTCATCATAAGGCTTAGAAGCGATCACTCCAAAATAGTTCCATACTTCCTCCCAAAAATCCATGTAGTTTTCTACGGACCATTTGTGAAGTTCCCAGTAAGAACCTGCAAGAAATAACGTCATATGTAGTACTGGTATAGCCTAATGATGTATGGAAAATTAAATATATCGCCTAAATTACTTTGCGTCAGAAGCTAAAAAATGAAAACAAATCACAACAATCATGAAGCAAATCAACATTAAGGAAAAATATAACATTAATTAGTGTGAGTTTACAATAAATTTAAGGATGTTTTTAGGGGAAAAACAGAAGCTAAAACACCAATTTTCCCAGCTTATTGCTGGGTATGTTTTACAGATCGAGGAGGCCAAGTTTAATCAAAGTTTATACAAGCATCTGATACTTTAAATTTTAAAGTTTTAGCTTTGCTAACTATTTTTTATTTCACGCTTCGTTGTTATTTACTCTTCCCTTTCAATTCCAGCTTGTTCAGAGTGTATATATTAAGTTTTATTTCCTGCTTCGTTGTTATTTACTCTCCCCTTTCAATTACAGCTTGTTCACAGCATATATATATATATATATATTTACTTCATGCTTCGTTGTTATTTACTCTCCTCTTTCAGTTCTATCTTGTTCACAGGTTATATATATTAAGTTATAGTTCATGTTTCATTGTTATGTACTCTTCTCTTTCAATTACAGCTTGTTCAAAGCATATATATAAATATATATACGTTATAGTTCATGCCTCATTGTTATTTACTTTTCCCTTTCAATTCAAGCTTGTACAGAGTATATATATTAAGTTTTATTTCATGTTTCGTTGTTATTTACTCTTCCCTTTCAATTGCAGCTTGTTCAGAGCATGTATAATTAAGTTTTATTAGCACAGAGGGCATTGTTTTTGAAGGTAACCAGCAGCCAGTAGAAGAATCTGATCATTAGTTAGAAGAGCACATCAACAAGGTCTGCTGTTGCCTGTGACTGCAACGAATGGTTAGCCAAACATTATGAAACCCAGGGCAAACTGTGTGGCAGAATTTAAGGTCGGCAAAATTCTTAGAACTTAGAGAAACACTCAGCAGCAAAATTTAGGAATGGCTAGAGTTTCTAAAATTTAAGGCAGACAATGAGCAGCAACATTTAGAAGCTGAAATATATAGGACTTTAGAAAGACACTGCGCATCAGAAATTGAGATTGCACAGGCTACAAAATGCCTAGCGTCGGCCTGGCGGCACCCATCACATAAAAGGTAAGTTTAGATTAGCTCTAAAACATTAGAGGAGAGAGACAAACCGTAAAAGCTTATAAGGTATTTCTCCCATCTTCTTCGCATTGTTTCGTCGTATAGTGGTCAGCACTCTAGGCACGTATTCCAGAGGACCGTGTTTCGAGTCCCGGCGAAGGCGTTGCTCATTTTTCATGACTCCTGCTTGAAACATCCTAATGACTCTACACTGGCGCCCGAACTGAAAAAGGTGATGAATGATGATTCTCCATTACCGGGATTTGGGCGATTGGGTTCCCTGAACCCCATTCTCCTTTAAAAGGGGGAGTATATAAGGCATTTCTCCCACCTTCCTCGCATGTCTTCGTGGTGTAGCAGTCAGCACGCTGGGCGTGTATTCTAGAGATCCGTGATTCGAGTCCCGGAGAAGGTGTTGCTCATTTTTTATGACTCCTGCTTCAAAAATACCTAATGTTTGTACAAGCTTTAGTAAGTTAAGATTAGTTATGAAAAACAGTAGTGAAAAATAAAATATAAAAATTGTGAAGAAGAAGTTGTGAAAGTTAAGATTGATTGTGAAATATGACCGATGAGAGACAAAGTGAAAAAAGCATGAACTAAAGTTAGTTAGTAAACTTCAGTTTTCTAAAGTTTAGCAAAGCTAACCTTTAGTTTTTTAGTTGGCAAGTGATGAGAGACAATCTGCCAAAACGATAAGATTAGCAATGTTAGCAAAAGATTAGCCGAAACGATAAGATTAAGCAAGGTTACTTTAGCTTGAAGAACTAAAGAATGATTTATATAGTTAAAACATAAATATATAAAAGTTTTACTAAGTAGATTCTGTTGAATCTAAAATCATGTTTACCCCTAGCAATTACTCTGAGATTCTCAGTCGCAGATAAAAAAACATACATTTTATAAAAACTTCTGAGATTTTCATCGAATACATTGTAGAGACATTAGGATTATTTCGAAGCAGGAGAGATAGAAAATGATCATTGCCCTCGCCCGGATTCGAACCGTGGACTCCTCGAATACGCCGCCGGGAGTGCTAACCACTAAACCACGAAGACAATCTAAGAAGGCGGGAGAATACCTTATTACATATCCTTCGGTTATGATAAATTACATAAAAACAAATTATTAGTCCAAAGGGGTTTTGACCCTGAAAGACTATGGTTTTCGTTTTGGGGTTTTGGGCCACCAAATATTATCGCATTGTATTATATTTGAAGAACTTAAATAATGAAGAATCTGCATAAATGTATGTATGTTATATTATAAAACATTGTTATAAAACAACGGTACTTAGAGCCATCCAGTCTTCAATGACGTAATTCTACTGTGAATATGGGCATCTGGAACCTATATTTGAAATTTGGAATTTGTTTCATTATTAATTTCATATTTTGTAAATCTTTAACGAAATTTTGATTAAGAAACTCAACGATTTCAAAGCGAGGAATGGCAACACTGTACGAAAAAAAAAACATTTTTATCTCCAGCACCTGAGACTGTGTATCGGAAATTCTAAAGGTATGCTCAATTTAAAATTGTTTTGCGATATTGCTCTTAACTGAAATTTATGGTTTAAGTGCGAAGCACATGGTATTTACACAAATGATATGGTACACAAAATATTAAAAAAAGTCTCTTTGGACGTAATTTAAAATCTGAAACCTTTCAGATTTTCTTTTTCAGTCTTTAAAATTAGATTTCAAATTAGGCAAAAGGCAGTCTTAGAATCGCGCAGATTTTGAATAAAGCCTAAGCGATTTCGACCGCAATTAGAGATAATTTCCACTTCTTTAGGCGCAAAAACGTTTCAGCAGTAGAAACGTTAGGTTAAATTATTAATGTATTAGTTTTACAAAATTACGCTATTTATTCTGGCGTATTATTATTATTTTTTAATTTAATGAAAAGGGGCTACGGTATATGATGTATATCTCAAATAAGGCTTTTGATGTGCTTAAGTCTCCATTTATTTAAAGAAACATTTCTGTTAAAGTCACCAACACTTATATGAATGGTGCGAAGGCTGAAGAATAATAGTAGTAGGTAATTATAAAAATAATCTTTTACATTTATTAACAGCATAAAAATTTCAAAATAGATGTAAGAACGCTAAATAAAAATATAAAATTTTATTCAATTAAAAATATCAAGAATAATAATATTAATAATAAAAGAAAAATTTTTTGTAGAAAAGTTTTATCTAGGGTAAAAAAATACTGAATTTTACTTACCAAAACGACGATTATATTTCGCTTCCATCAGTCTTCGAAATTTTTCCATTTCAGTGTTTGGAACCTTCTTGTTCCATACCAGCGTGGGTCGTGCTTTCATTGCATCTATGAGGCCATTTTTTCCTGTGGTCACTGTCGTAAAAAATATAACCTTATTATTAAAAACCTTAAGCAAAAATTGCATTATTTTACACATAATTTTAAAAATTTATCTAGAAACGAAACATTTGTGGTTTTAAAGGAAATATTAAAACGGTATATTACAATCTGAGATTTTACGCTGAATAGATATACGCCAGTGAATACCTGTGTAACCTCAAACTGTGTAATAATAACCTTAAAGTACCGAAGGATTTATGCAAAAGCTTATTGACTTATATTTGTAACTCTCCTGATTTTACTTCTGCAAGCAGAGGGTTGTCGATTGACTGAATATTTTGTTAGATGGACGAAATGTGAGCGTAATTTAAAAAATCTGATGTATACACCACTTGACTTTCTTGTACGGAATATTAAATTATACGCATTTCGTCTAAACTTACTGGATTCAATTACATCCATTTCGTCGATAGGACATAAACCATATTACAATAAATGCACTCTTGAAATTCAATATGTTTGTTTACCATAGCAACACTCTGGCGGTAGGTTTACTTAACAGCATTACATCTCATGCATTTTATAAATCAGAACGCACAAAAATTATTATATCATCTCAAGAACTATCCAATCGTTGCCACATGTTCAATTCAAGTACACTGCGCCAAAAAAAGGGGGGGCGCACAGTTCTATCTCCTGTTCTACTGGGCGGTTAACGAAATTCAAATTGCGTTTTTCATGTATCGAAAGCGCGACTTAGGATATATATTACATTTATGCATAGCTTTGTTCTAATATAGGTATTTTGACACAAAATTGGACATTTTCTGGAATAACATGCCAATAGTTTTCTATATTTCGATTCTACGACTCAAATTAATCCAAACTACCAAATTTTGTAAAAATCGTACGAGTAGTTTTTAAAATATTGGTTCTCAAAATTTTAGCTCTTCAGTGTTAATTCAATTTGGTATGTATTTTTTAATATCTCTTTTTTATGAAACTTATTTGATTCCTTCCTATACAGTTCGAAATTTAGGTTCATTCCAAATAAAATTTACCCATTTTTCATGATTTATTTTTTAAATTTGCATTTTGAAATAATTTTTATAAGTTTTTCGAAAAATATTTTGAATTATAACCTATAAAATTTTTACAATCCACTTGAAGTAGATGTATTTTTAAGCATACCTGCAAAAAATTAGACCTTTATATTCAGAATTTCCGAAGATATACTTGAATTTATATATTGGCGTGTTTTGAAATTTGGCATATTTGTTGAAAGCGATAATAGCGGAAATGTGGTTTACGCACTTTGTTAAAATTATTTGACAGTAAGAACAATGTAACTTTTTTTCCGCTCATCCACAATGTAAAAAGTACGCTCATCCACAATGTGAAAAGGCAGGAATGATGTGACTTTTTTTCCGCTCCTGGACGATGGAATGGATAGGAAAATAGATTGCCATGTGTTAAGAAGTTTGCGAAGTGAATTATTCTTGACGCAAACTGAAAAAAAATCGCCAAATTAAATTTATGAATTTCTGCGTAAATTTCGCACCAAGTTTTATAAAATTTAATATTTAAGCATAATTTGAGCCCTAGAATCGAAATATGGAAAAAAAATTGGTATGTTATTTCAGAAAAAGTCCGATTTTGTGACAAAATACCTATGTTAGAATGATGTAATATATAAATCTAATACGTATAATAAGTCGCGCTTTCGAGACATGAAAAACGCAATTTAGATTTCGTCAATCGGCCCAGTAGAACGGGAGAAATAAAACTATCCTTTTTTTTTTTGGGCCCAGTGTACTATAATAAATCTAACATGAAGTATAAAAGAAATTAAACAAACAAACAAAAAAAGAAGAAACAGTTTTTCACAGTCTATGCAATATTTCTCATTCAATTAGTTCAGTTCTCACTTCGCGACAAGGCAAAAATACATAAAAACTCATCATAGTTACGAAGTAAAGCTTAAACACTTATTTCTTTGAATAAATCCCAGAGTGGATTAAGCATGATTTAATTGGCAATAATAAAAGAATGCGTTATCTTTGTTGTTCCGAAGCGTAGTTTCTCTAGATTGGCAACAAATCTACTATTCTGCTAAGTTTAAAATGTAAACAACTATGGCTGCTATGGTAAAAATAATTAGGTTTGGCCGCACTTAAATAACTTTTAAATTACTAATAATTCTACAGTTATAACATACAGGTTAACTAAAGGCATAAAACCTTAACCGCAAGATAGGAACAACCTAATTCAGTCATTTTTAAAGCAAAAAAATGCACAGTTTACAAACATATAAGAATAACGAAACTGAGCTCACTGAGCCGAGTAACAAAGTGGATAAATATATATATATATATACACAGATATACTTTCGGTAAGGCCGCTTGCAACCAAAAGAGGAGGTGCACATCTATCTACATGTTGTAGCAGTCCTCTATCGTATATACAAAATATTCCTATATCGCATATACAAATAATTCTATATCCTGTATACAAAATTGCAACGTTTTGACGCTACTCGTTTTTGAGTTACATACATACTTACGTACGTACGTACGCACAGACGCTTTGTACCTGAAGGACTATTGTTTTCGTTTTGCGATTTTGCATCGGAAACATTAAAAGTCTGAATCACTTTCCAAACTGTTGCCACCAAAAGTTATCGCCTTGTATTATATTTGTAGAAATTAAATAATTAAGAATCTGCAAAAATGTATGCATATTTCTCGAAATGTGATAAAACGACCCATCCAATTTTGAATAACATACATTTCCACTCGAATGTACGCATCTTTAAGCTTAAATTTGGAATCTGTTTTATTATCTATTTCATATTTTATAAAACTTAAACGAATTTTTGATGAACAAACTCAAACGATTTAGAAGCGAGCAACGGCAATACTTTACGGGGGAAAATACCTTTTTATCTCCAGCGCGCGGAACTGTGTATCGGAAATTCTAAAAATATGCTCATTTTAAATTATTTTGCGATATCGCTGTTGAACTGAGTTTTATGTTTTAAGTGCGAAGAACATGAAAAATTTTAAAATCTTAGTAAATAATATTTTAGTGATCAATCTTAATTGAGGAATTTTAAAACACTCGGAAAGTAACAGGAGAATCAAACAATATTAGCATTTTCGAGAAGCGTGACTCCCGCTCCCATTTTAAGTGCACATATTTTGTACTTTGTAGGATATATGCAAGTGCTGTAAAACATCACCAGTTTCAACATTTCTTACTTATATGGTTTAAATTGCGACATGTATCATCACCATTACGTTTGGTATTAGAATCACCGCAATAAATATAATTAACGAAATAACTTTGTGTGATTAAAGAGACATTTTTGAGTGTTTTTGCACCATCATTTTAGTATAGGATATAAGGTATTTCTTCTGCCTTCGTCGCATGCCTATATTATCGCATGCCTTCGTGGTGTAGCGGTCAGGACGCTCGACCCGTAACCGAGAGGTACGTGGTTCGATTCCCGGCGAAGGCGTTTCTCATTTGTCTCATCTTCTGCTTCAAAAAACCTAATGTCTCTACAAGGATAGAGGATAATTAGTCTTATAATTTAATTACTGAACAGATTATTTCTCATACTGTATTTTTTCTTTTGGGTTTTAGAACTGTATAGCCACAGCTTTACAGATTTTACGATAGACTTTACAGACTTTACAGATTTCACCAACAAGCAAGGGACCTAAACTGTTAAATTTTAATTTTAAAACCAAATCTGCATTACTTGACGCAATGAGAATAGCAAAACATTTTTAACATTTGGAAAGCGCATAGTGCTCCGATAATTCACTTATTTGATTCGATAATTTGAGGGACAAACAACTAGATAACCATTGTCTCAAGGGACGATGGTTCTCTTGAGAGAAATGTTTGGCAAGAATTTCTCGTTTTCCAAAATTTAACTGACCATTTCAATCACCAGATTTAACAGCCACAGATTTTTTTTCTTTAAGCTGTTAAAAGAAAAGTGCATAAGAAACGTGTCACTATTTTTATAACAGCTGAAGCCAATATACAAAGTGTAATTTAAGACTAAGAATTCGAGATTCTAACAAGAGCTTTGAATAATCCACGAACAGAGCATATCCACTCACTCTTAACAATCCCCGTTTGCCAAATGTTATATTTACATAATTTAACATATATATTGTAAACATATTTTAAATATATGTAATGTAAACATATTTTAAATATATGTAATGTAAATATATTTTAAATATAATGTAAACATATTTTAAATATATGTAATGTAAACATATTTTAAATATCTATAATGTAAACGTATTTATATAAACTGTGTTTAATAATAAAAACACAAAAATAAGTAATGTTGATATAAAAATGCTTAGTCATTATTTAGATTATTACATTAATTATGGACTAGCTTTTAAAATTTGTTGCATGGATCAAACAGAGCAACGATTTTCAGCCGGTGGTACGCAAGAAAAAAATAAGTGGTACACAAAGAAACAAAGTAAGTAAAAAAGTATTTTTAATGATTTAATTGAAAAATCTTGTGAAGGAAAAGAACATATGATAGAAATTTTCTGTGACTGAACTGAAGATTTAAAAAATAACATGCTTGTTAACTTTCGGCTGAAGCGAAAAAAAGAATTTAAAGGCATTTCAAATAAGCTAATAAATTTTTATTTCCATTTTACACAACCAATTTGTGTGAACAAGGATTTTCTTCCATGTTATGTTTGGGGAAAAAATGCAGAATAAAATTAAAAGTGGGTCCTAACTTACGGTTAAAGCTAAATGAAATATGACCAGACATAGAGAAATTGATCTGTCTTAAACAAGCCCAAATTTCACAACAAATTTTAGAATTAAATATTATATCTTAAATTTTGATAAATTAAAATGGTAACCAATTTTTAATCGAATATTTTTTATATGTGCATATTTAATACAAATAGCCAACAGGTTGTGCAAATGGTAAAACATACTTTTTTTTTAGTATTTCTATTGAGAAATTGAAAAATAATCATTGTAAAATGTAGTTGCGGTTCTAAAGATTTTCAAATTTTGTTTAGATGATAAGCTTTAGACAAAAGATTGAGAACCACTGAAATAGAGGATCTCATTAAGAGAATTAACAGTGGGTATTTCAGAAAATCATGATATCTCTGAAAGTCAATTGTGTCGTCATAAAAAAAGGATACTTCTAGGTAAGCCAACTATACATTTAAAAAAATAGCAAAGCTTACGTTTGCTGAATTGTTTAAAATATTTCAGTAATGATCTTATTATTATTTAAAAATTTTGTCATTTGTACACATGATTTCAAAACAATGTCGTAAAAAACGCATTTCCCCGTTCTTTATGAAAAACAATATTTGTGTAACGATGATTTAGATAACAAGATATGATTTTAGAATGATGTATGTATGATTTTAGATAAAAAGATATGCTATAACAGCGCAATTTTTAGTCTTTTGAGTACTAATATTTTATTAGAATTAACTCTATCTTAGAATTTTTAAAATGTGTTTAGATAGTGAATTTTTAAGATGTTTAAACAGTATTAAGTAAAAATAAATCGTAAGAAAAAATATCAATATTGCTCTCCCGTGTTGTATCAAATATATAAAAACACCTTGTACAGAAGAAATTACATGCCAATGTTTGCAAATAACAATATGATGTTTACAAATAACAATAAATAGCTACTTTATTGTTATTTGTAAATGATAATGACCCTACTCTTCGATAACAGATATGTAATTATCAGTCTCCTTGATAATAAGATATATTATTAAATATATTATTACTCCAAAGGGGCTTTAGTCCCCGATGGACTATTATTTTCGTTTTGCGATTTTGCGTCGAATCACTAAAAGCGTTGCATTACTTTTCAAACTGTTGCCACCAAATATTGCAGCTCTGTATTATATTTAAAGAAATTAAATAATGAAGAATATGCATAAATGTATGTATATTCCTCCAAATGTCATAAACAGTAAATAGAGCCATCCAATTCTGAATAACGTACGTTTCCACCTGAATATGCGCATCTGGAAACCCAAATTTGGAATTTGTTTTATTATCTATTTCATATTTTGTAAAACTTTAACGAATTTTTGATGAACAAACTCAAACGATTTAAAAGCGAGCAATGGCAACACTCTACGGGGGACAAAAAACCTTTTTATCTCAAGCGTGCGGAACTGTGTGTATCGGAAGTTCTAAAGATATGCTCATGTAAAATTTTTTTTAATAGTTATAATAATTATTATTTGATAATAAGCTTATTAACAGTTATGCTCATTTAAAATTTTTTAGTAGTTATAATAATTATTATTTGATACAGTTAATTACAGTCTTTGTGACAATTTTACTCTAAAGATGAGTTTAGTTTGCTGTGTCTCATTGATTTTTGTTGTCTCCTATTCATAAATGTTTTTCTTTTGTGACGAAAAACAGTTATCTTAACTAAGATAAACTACGCTATATGCAGAGAGCTGATTTAAAAAGCATACAAGGCTTTCTGTGATTAAACATGAAATGCTGAATTGGTCTTGAAATTCTGTGACTGTTCGTGACAATGAAAATCAACAATAACAAAACCTTCGTTTCATCAGCAATCGCATCATTATTAGTAAACACAACGACATACTTAATAATCTTTTCCGTCTGCTGAACGGCCATGACTCATTTTAGTTAAAAATAAAAGCAATGAAGCATTCGAATTTAGAAAACACATGTCGCTTTCATGAAAGGTGAAGGACCATGTTGAATGTACAATAACCATAAATTTTCATTTCACAAATAATGGTGTTATTTTAGTAATCACGACCGATTACGTTTCTCCTCCACTGAACGGCCATTGCTACGGCGTGTCAATTACACACAGATGCAATAAAGCGTTACAGTTTAAATACATCGAGAATGAAAGGATTTTGTCTAAATCCTCCGATTCATTAGAAGCTGGGTGACAACATTAAGAGTAGAATTAACTTTCATGGCATTGAGAATAAAAAAATAAAATAATCACAACAACGAACGTTGAAACTTCGACGGTTAATGATCTAACGGATTACTTGCTTTGCATGTTAAGCAAATTAGGAGATCAAATGCATGTTCTGCCAGACTGCTTGGGAAGTATGGTCCACGGAAACTCATTCACTTGACCGATTGTCCCCAATGTTATGGGGGACTCATAATTAGGTCACTGGGGTGCTAAGTATAGATTGCATTAAACATTCTGTTGGAATTTGAAATCTTTAACAAGGGATTTACTTGTTAGCACATGATGAACGAATTCTTTCAACCATTCATCTGATAAGAAGATTAATGAAATGTATACGTTTTTCAATTAAAATTTAAAATAGATGTTTTGTAACTCTACTATTATTTTGATAATTTAAAAATTATTTAAACTAAGATGATGTGTGCATTCCCTTTAAGCAAGAGAACCAAATCACCAATGAAAGAATAGATGTCCACTGAGGAAAAAAAAATGGGACAATTCTATATCTCCTGTTCTTGAGGGCCGATTGACGAAATTCAACTTGCCTTTTTCATGTCTCGAAAGCGCGACTGAGGATATGTATCAGATTTATATAAAGTGTTTTTCTAATACAGGTATTTTGACACAAACTCGGAATTTTTTTGAAATGACATGCCAATTTTGTTTTCCATATTTCGATTCTATGACTCAAATTATGCCAAGTTTCGTAAAAATCGCACGAGTAGTTTTTAAAAAATTCGCTCTCAAAATTTTAGCTCCTCAGTGTTAATTAAGTTTGCTATATGTTTATTAATATCTATTTTTTTATTAAACTTAATTGATTCTTCCTTTCACATCTCGGAATTAAGGTTCGTTCCGAATAAAACTCGCCCGTTTTTCATGATTTATCTTTAAAATCTTTAAAATTTGTATTTTAAAATAATTTTTATAAATTTTTGGAAAACCATTTATATTATAAGCTATAAAATTTTTACGATCGTCCTAAAGCAGATGTATTTCTAAGCATACCTACAAAAAATTAGAGCTTTTCATTCAAAATTTCTGAAGATATACGGGATTTTATGTAGTGGCGCGTTTTGAAATTTGGCATATTTGTTGAAAGCGATAATAACGAAAATGTGGTTTACGCACTTTGTTAAAATTATTTGAAAGCAGGCACGATGTGACTTTTTTTCCTCTCCTGCACAGTGGAAGGGAATGGAAAATAGGTTGCCATATATTAAGAAGTTCGCCAAGTGAATTATTCTTGGCTCAAACTGAAAAAAATTCGCCAAGTTACATTTTTGAATTTCTCCATAAATTTCGCACCCAATTTTATAAAATTTTATATTTAGGCATACTTTGAGTCGTAGCATCGAAATATGGAAAAAAATTGGTATTTCAGAAAATTCCTATTTTGTGTCAAAACACCTATATTAGAACAAAGAACGGGAGCTAAAGAACTGCCCTTTTTTGTTTTGGACGCTGTGTACTTGCATATATTTTGGCAACGTATATGATGGTATATAAGTAGTTGTCAAGTTAAATAACAGAAAAAACTTTCTTATATTGTATTTTTACTTTCTTTGTACAAAATAAAAAGGAAATATTGTATTCGCGAAAAATTTCGTGTATCGTATTTCACCGAAAATATACAATTCGACCGCTATCGAATTTAATTTAACGATGTCTTTGCGTGACATCTGTACGGAAGGACAGAATAAAGGACTCGTTTTCCTTTAAAAAATTATAAAACTGATTTAAAATGAATTCTGAAGAGATTTTTTTTTCGTGGCGTCTGTGCGTATGTATCTCGTATGTACGCATGTATCTCGCATGAATCAAAAACGAGTAGCCTCAGAACGTTGAAATTTTGTATGTAGAACTGCTATAACATGTAGATGCGCACCTCCTATTTTAGTAGCAATCGGCGGCACCAAAAATATGTATGTATATATATATATAATATCAACCCTGTTACTCGGCTGAGTGAGCTCAGTTTTTTATTCTTATATGTTGGCAAATTGCGCATTTTTTGCTTTAAAAATGATTGAATTATGTTATTTTTATGTTCCGGTTAATATTTTTATGCTTTTAGTAAATCTGTATGCAAGATTTATAGAATTATCAACAATTTAAAAGTGGTTTAAGTGCGGCTAAGCATAATTATTTTTAGCATAGCAGCCATATTTGTTTACATTTGAAACTTAGTAGAATAGTGGGTTTGCTGCCAAAAGACATTCAAACAGACATTCTTCTTTATATGTATAGATTTTGTAAAATTTACAAATTTTTGATTAACAAACTACGCTTTGAAAGCGAGCAGTAGTAACACTTTTCGAAATAAAGCATTTTAACTCCAACGCAGAAGATTGTGGCCACTCGGAAAAATGAGTGCGAAAATTAGAATAGCTGAAATGGCTTCCCACGAATTTTTGGAATTGGTAATAATGCATTTAATGTTTGGCAATGGTATTTTTATTTCATCGTAAAACGCAGATCTATTGTTATAAAATATTTGAAGCAAAAATAATTTAAATAATTTTCTATAAATGCCCCAGATAGGAATGTTGGTAGATAAATTTTAATTAATGGGCAATAAATTGAGTTTCAGTACAATATTACATATTTTCTACAATGAAAAGGAGCCTCTAGAAATACATATATTGTACATATTTATTAAAAGTAAAATTTAAGATCGAATAAAGTAAATTTCAGTAATTTATTGAAAATTTAAAAATAAAAAAAAAACAGTTATGGGCATGTTTGAAAGCAGATGACGGAATAGGCTTAAATATTTAGCAAGATCGTGAAAACGCCAAAAAGAAATCAGCGTATAAGCAATTAACAGAATAAGTTAACAAGAATTTTATTGTTGCTGTTACGAGGACATAAATCAAAGTTTTATTGAGATCATTACCGCATTTTTAATGGAATGCAATCAAATCTAAATTAAATTTTAAAAGTTTTATTAAAATTTAAAATTACAAAAAAACTTCTCATGTTTGAATATAGACAGCAGTAACTTACATATTTGATTGAAACTCAAAATAGAGATTGCAGCGAAACATTGATTGAATAGATGTAATTGAACAGAAATCATAGATCATTCGTCTTGTATATAAATGTTAATTTATAAGAGCAGTATTGTTAGAATTATAATTTAGGAATATATAGTTGCTTTAAAAATTAAAACAATATAAAGTTAACATATTTATTAATTTAATCTAAATACTGAACAACCTTACTTAGACTACAGGATGAGTTTTTATTTTAACATACAGTTATCAGGGCGGACTAATAACAATAAACGCATAAAAGCAATCAAATATATATCAGCATTTCAGATTAAAATGCTAATGAGGAGCTGCAAAAAACATAGCTTCCAATGCTAAGTCAAGTACACTGAAGTGCCACTGAATTAGGGATAGATATTGCCATAAAAATGTTTTTAAAAATTAAAAAAAATTTTGTAGCCCTGCGCCGCATTTATGCTGACGTGAGGCGTTGTGGTAACTTCATTTATAGATAGTACTATGATTGTTGTTAATTAATCGTTTCAATGGCCAGTATGGGTAAACTTCTGGTTAGGATTTTCAAAGGTTGACATTGTCAAGAATATACCGAGAACACACGGATGGTGGTGGTGGGAGGAACTAGCATCGAGCAAATTACAAAGGAGAATTAGCCTTGAACAAGCGTGGTGTATGACGGCTCAGCCGTATTGTACACAACCAGCAAAGGCAAACATTAGCTCAAATTACCTCCCAGCTAAATCAGGACGCCACTCGTAAAGTAGTCAGTAAACGGATTCAGTACACGTTCGCTTCACCATGTGGGCTTCGGGAACCCTAGACCCTCGAGGGCACTATTGCTCAATGCATGCCATCGTGCTGAACGTCTTGTCTGGGCAAGAAAACACAGACAATGGACTTTAAAAGACTGGAAACGAGTACCATGAAGTGATGAGTCTCGGTTCCGACTACTTAACACCGATGGAAGGCTGAGAATATGGCGTCAGGCCCACGAAACCATGGATCCTGCATACCATTCGGAACTGTACAAGGCCATGGCGGCTCAGTCACAGTCTGGGGTGTTTTCTTTTGGCAGTGTTTGGGATCTTTGGTAGTTGTACCAACCTTTCTCAATATTATTCGATATGTAGTGTTGCTGGACGATCATCTCCATCCATTTATGTTGTCCTGTCAATCACACGGAAATGGAATATTCCAGCAAGATAACTGCACCTCTCACAGGTTCCCGTGGGTTACTGCCTGGTTGGATGAACATTCCTATAAGTTCTCTGTCATGAACAGGCTACCTAGAAACCCTGACTTAAATCCTACTCCTCACCTTTCGGATGTTTTGGAGAAGGATGTGAAACCACATCATACAACACTAGCGATTTTCCTGAATTATGGACAGCTCTATCCGACGTTTGGCAAGTTATTACAGTGGAATGCTTCCGCAAACTTATTGAATCTATACCTCGTCTTGTGACAACCATTATCAAGGCCAGTGGAGGCATAACTCGTTATTGACTTGCTATCCCTAATTCAATAGCGCTTCAGTGTATTAAAGACTATGGCCATGTGCTCCACATTTTCATGTAACTTAACTGCAAAGTGAAAACTAATTCACCAACACTGCAGAAATCCAGCAGGAAGAAACAAAATCAGATGTTCAGTGTCTAAGATGCCAAAGCCCTGTTTCTAAGCTCAGATTGTCGTTCATCATTTAGACCAACTTAATTTGCGTTTTCTGGCGAAGCAAACGAAACAACAGAAATGCAGGAAAGATTTCATATTAGAAATAACGAGTTAATTAAAATAAACATACCCTTAAGAGTTATATTGATTCTGTTATGATTTCATAAGTCTAATAGATAAGGCGACGGATATTTAATCTTTTAAAAAAATTCGTACTCGGTAAGTTAACTTCATAAAAATAGTAAACAATTGTTATGATAAATAATAAGATACGTTTGATTTCATTTTCGACTTTTATTCGATGATGTAAACTTTACGAAAACAGTAAAAAATTAACTAAATCCAAGTTTATTTTCATTTTGGAATTTTAATCATGCAGTTTATACATTCAGTCATGACTGTTTGATGAAATTACAGTCACGTCGCTGCCACTTGAAATAAAAAACAATAATAATAAAAAAATAAGATGAAAAAGGCGTTTACACATTATGTCACGTTTTCTGCAGTATTATTTCCTACATCGACTGGTTAGCAAACGATTTCACGTGTCTTTTATGCTAGATTAATTTTTAAATGTTTTGTTCTTTGGTTAAGTTTTCCAACCTTATATGAAGAAATTTCTTCAAATTCCTTTTTTTGATTTGCATATTAAATCCTTCTGGATGTGATAGTTTGTTTTAAAATCCGATTTTCACGTTTTTGCCATAAATGTTCTTTGGGATTATAATATGGTGACTATAAGGTTTAAGCAATCATCTGAAAACATTAGTCAATAAATAATCTTTACATATCCGGGTGTACTCTGGAATACCAATGTGTAGTGGGAAACAAATGGTGAATCCTTAATTTTGCAGTTTTCACTTTCTTAAACTTTAGCGTAGTATGTCTAAAGAGGTATAGGCATCAAAAATATAAAAAGTAATATGCAAATTTTTAGCTCTTCCATTATAGAGACTCACGTAATTAACATTATAATTAAAATAATAAATAATTTTTCCTTGTGTTGCGTTTTTATTTCCTTGCACGAAGTAAAAAAGAAGTATTGTAATTTCGAAAAATTTCAGGTATAATATTTCAAAGAAAATATCCATTTTGACCGCTATTGACTGCAATTTAACGATGTTTGCGTGACATCTGTACATAAGGTCAGAATAAAGGACTGTTTTTCGCCCAAAAAATCATAAAACTGATTTAAAATCGATTCTGAAGAGGTTTTCTGTGCATGCATGTATGAATATATCTCGCATAATTCAAAAACGAGTAACCTCAGAATGTTGAAACTTTGCATATAGGAGTGCTATAATATGCAGAAGTGTACCTCCTATTTTGGTTGCAATTGGCCCCACCAAAAGTATATATATGTATATACATATACCCATTCTGCTACTCGGCTCAGTGAGCCCAGTTTCTTTATTCTTATATGTTTGCAAATTTTTCTGCTTTAAAATTTATTTTTTTGCATTTTTTGCTTTAAAAATGATTGAATTATGTTGTTCTTATCTTTCGGTTAAAGGTTTTATGGTTTTGGTCAACCTACATGTTATAGTAGTAGAATTATGAATAATTAAAAAGTTGTTTAAGTGCAGCCAAGCCTCATTTTTTTTGCCATAGCAACCATATTTGTTTGCATTTGAAACTTAGCAGAATAGTGGATTTGTTGCCAATCTAGAGAAACTAAGCTTCGCAGAAACAAAGTAACATCTTGTTTTATTATTGAGAATTAAATTACGCTTAATCCATTCTGGAATTATCAGTTAAGTTATTAAATTACCCCATATATTGACTCAGCATAACATCCACAAAAAATTCAGTTTCTACGCCTTCGGTGTCTTTTTGTAGAGTGAGATCAATAGTAAACTTTCAGTTTTGTGCACGGAAAAATCTGCCTTCCTGCTTGGTGGTCAAATTGCCTTTTTTTGCGTAGAAACTGTAATATTAATTGTAAAAAAATTAAAAATGTTTTTAAATTTTTTTACAGTATTTGGTGTTTTACGTTTTTCTATATTTTTCAATTTTTAATATAGATATTTTGAGTTTTTTTTGTATTTTTGCCTTGTCGCTAAGCGAGAACGGAATTAAATGAGAAATACACCTGTAATGAAATTTCAGGAAATAAGTTTAAATGAAAGGCAGGAAAGAATGCATATAATTTAATATTCCGTACAAGGAAGTCATGTGCTGTACACATCAGATTTTTTATTTTTCTTATTAGGATAGTGCCGACGAAACCTGGAGATTTTATGATGGAAAGGTTCGTCACTGAAAAAAGACGAACATTGTACAATTTAACTTTGAAAATTATTTACTATTCGACAAAACCAGCATATAGCAACTTCTTTAATATGCAAAAGCTCTTTGCGCTTCAATAATTTTCCGATTGGTACGACAATTTCAGTAACAAGCAGTGGGTCGCTTGAAGGAGAGTTTTGGCAATCGCTTAGTTTCCCGAATTTTAACTGTCCACCGCGATTGCCAAATTTAATGACGGATTATTTTTTTTTCTCTGTAACTACTCAAAAGGAAAGCTGACTGCAAAGAAGCTATGGACTACACTGCAGGGTTTCCGTTAGTTTGCATAACAAATTATTTTAAGTTTGGTACATTTCCTCTGATTTTTCCCTCGCATTATCTCCTTCGGAATGTAAATTTAAAGCTACATTAAAAGAGTATAAAATCAGGCGAAACGATTAGTTTATTCAGAGCGTGATTTCGACAGCACATGTTAATATGCTCTTCTTGCTGTTATGCTGACTTGCTGATATGCCGTTTTGGCCATTTAATAAGTATATCGCCTGGTAGGTTGTTTAAATTAAATTGTTAGTCCAGAAATACTCTTTATCTTTGAATTTATAGTGAAAAAATATAAAAAAATCGGAAATGTTTCAGATTTAAAATTACGTGGCGTTTTCTTAACGTTTTGTGTGTTACCTTTATTTATTCAATAACATGTTCTTCGCACTTAAACCATGAACTTCAGTTCAACAGAAATATCGAAAAATAATTTTAAAATGAGCGTATCTTTAGAATTTCCGATACACCAGTTCGGCATGATGGAGATAAAAAGGTTTTTTTCCTTCCGTAGAGTGTGTTGCCATTGCTCGCTTTGAAATCGTTGAGTTTGTTCGTCAAAAATTCGTTAAAGTTTTATAAAATATGAAATAGATAATAAAACAACTTCCAAATTCCAAACTTGGGCTTCTAGATGCGCATATTCGGGTGAAAACGTACGTTATTCAAAATTGGTTGGCTTTAGGTACCGTTGTTTTATCACAATGCGAGAAACATACATACATTTATGCAGATTCTTCATTATTTGATTTCTTTAAATGTAATACAGGGCGATAATTTTTGGTGGCAACAATCTGAAAGGTGAATCGGACATTTATAGTGAATCAATGCAAAATACCAAAACGAAAGCAATAGCCCTTCAGGGACAAAGCCTCTTTGGTTTAATTATTCTTAAGTTTTACCAAAAGTCGTCGGTGTTGTTGTAAGCACGAAGTATGTGCATTTGTATTAAGAGTTTGACCGAATAATAAAGGGTTTATTTTGTTCTTCATCTGTGCTGGTATTTTTCACGCGTGTGCGAAGTCGCCAGATTTCTGACTAAGACCAGTTTACTTTATGATAGCTACAAGAACGAGATCTTACAAAACAACAACTTAATCCCAGTATTCGATAAGCAAATGAAGCTTAAGGAGCGCAATACTAACAAGACTTGCAAAGAATTTCCTGGATAGAATTTCATGTCTAATAGAGGCTAACAATGACTACCATTTCCAGATATTAGTTTCGAAACATATTAGAATTTTTTTAATAAGCTGTATTTAATACTAATAAGGTTACAAAATAAGTAATATTGAAAGAAAAACGTGCTGCTCATTATTTAAATTATAACGTCAATTAGGCAACATCCCATATTAAGCGATTATTTAGGTTCATAAATATGCAGTCATCAGAAGACGTAATCTTATTCCTGGAATTTACAGACGTATTAAAATTGTGTTTAACAAATTTAACTGAACACTTTTCTTCAAAATCGTCGAAACGTTTAGGTCTGATTTCTTCTTCATGATAATCAGTATTTTGTGGCATACTGCAAGTAATTTCAGGAATTTTTATTGCATGATATCATCCGGTCAGCTTATTATTTAGTGATAATAAGTAATTTTAATGAACCTAATTTAAGCTTGGTTTTCTTGTAGAGTCATAAGGATTTTTTTGAAGCATGAAACATGATAAATGTGCAATGCCAGGACTCGAACCATAGACCACTGCTGGAAAGTAATAAGAAGTTTGTACCAGTATTCAATCCACAAGCTATGAACGTTAATTAATATAAGGAGCCTTTGATTCAGCGACATGTAAAAATAACAAACTATTGTTAAAAAAGTGTAGAGACATTACGTTATTTCTGAAACAGGAGACATGAAAAATGAGCAATGCTTTCGCCGGGACTCGAACCTCGGACCTCTCGAATACGCGCCCAGTGTGCTGACCATTACACCACGAAAGTATGCTAAGAAGTCGGGAGAAATACTTTATGTACTCTCCCTTTTAAATGGCGACTGGGGATTAGGGGACCCAATTGCCAAATCCTGGCTGTGGAGAATCATCATCCGCCACCTTTGTTTAGTTCGGGCGGCACTGTAGAGACATTAGGTATTTTTTGAAAGCAGGAGTCATGAATAATATGCAATGCCCTAGCCAGGACTCGAACCATGGATCTCTCGAATACGCGCCTAGTGTGCTGACCACTACACCAAGAAGGCATGCGAAGAAGACGGGAGAAATACATTATAATTCTTAAAACCTTACTCTGGATGGTTTAGTCTACAAACTTTTTCTTTTGATTTCAATAAAACAAATCTTAATGAAGCAAGCATTCGGAAGTCCTACGCGTTGCCCTAGATGGATGAAGCCTTTTCATTTTTTGGTTTCTCTTTCTCGTTTCATAGGGTGGGTGGAGATGGTTTCAACATTGAGTTCAGACCAATTAGAGCATGTAGATTTCTCCCCTACTATTTTTTTGGCGATTTGTTTTCGCAGGATAATGTCCCTGTCGTGTTAATTCTTACTACATTTTGTATCATGCTTTGACTTTATTTGCTGAGAAATGGAAAATGAAACAGAAATAAATTCCTTATTTCAAGACCTTGAGGTACTTTGTCAAAAAATTTTAACGGTTCCAGTTCTTACGCAATGGAGCTGTACGCGATGGAAATGTAATGTCAAGAACATGCGACCTTTCGATTTAGCAGATTTTATATGGAAGTAGGAAGAAATTTCGAAGAGTAACAATCTGACGCGATTTAAAATGGGATTGCCAAAGAGTACTTCTCAAAAAATCAGAAAAGCTTTTCCATGGATCTTCTAGCATAGAAAAATATTTTTTTTAATAAAAGAAGCAAATAAATTCTTCACTGTTTTTGGTAGGTACTCAAGGACCTTTTTCTATAAGATTAGCAATATTCACAGATATAAATAAATTAGCTGTTAAGAAGCTAATTAATTTTAAACGTTCTTTCACAGTGATTTTGTCCGATAATGAGACACACTGATAAAAATACGGCCCAGATAAGAATGAGACATCTACGATGCTTAAGTATGAGTCAATAAGTATAAATGTATAAGTGTTTTAAATGTTTCATTATAAGAATGATACTTTTCATTTTAAACAGTTCCAGTTTCAGTTAAAAGTTAAAACCATTTATGAAAGGGTAAAATGAAATAATAATAATAATATAATAAAATAATGAAAGCTATTAGAAACAAAATAATATGCTTTTATAATTTTTATGATAAAAGAAAAACTTGATGAACTTAAACGTTACAATGGTAGTAAAATATTAAAGTTATGGATTTATTGAGATTTAAAATAGTGTGAGGGTCATGAATATGCTGGTATAAATCGCAGTTTTGTATAAGAGGTCCGAAAAAGAAACAAACAAGTTATAAAAATGGTTGCAGAAAACTTCATTGAGAAAACGGATATTTCTATCCTCCAAGATGATCGAAAACTGAAAATTATCCATATAAGTTCTTCGGTGAATTAAGGAAGGCTTTGGCTTAAAATATTTTACTAAAACGACAGCTCCAACATACAAAAAGTTAAAAGAATTCGGCTAAAACATTACCTTCAAGTTCATAAGAAACCGCAAATGAATGGAAACATATCTATATATATAAAAGGAAGAGTCTGTCTGTCTGTGTGTGTCTTTCGTTCGTGCTGTGCGTAAGCTAATAAACCCAGGGTTACGAAATTTGGTACATAGGGGTGCATCTAAACAAGAGCCAGTGCACCTCGAGGCGATTTTTTTCAAAATTCGAATGAGAGGGTTTTTTATTATTATTATTTTACATTTTTTGATGAAATCACATCAAATTGATAAGTCTCTCTCATTATAACCTCAACAATGGCACGCAGCCATCGTTGCTGATATATCATTGTTGCCATTGTTTCTGATATCAGCACTGCTGCCACCTGAAAAAATAAGGGCCATAATTCTGTGCAGTTTTTAAATTTAACTTTTCATTGGATACTGGACGTTCCTGGAGAGAAGGTAACGGGAAGTTTGTTAATTTATTTATTAGGATAATTAATATTAAGGGATATTGCTTTTTTCAGTGTTTATTGATTTTAAATAATGCTATGTGTTATTATTTTTACAAGTGTTTCGAAGGCATGTGGGGAAAATTCTGAAACATTTGAGATTCAGCTTTTTCGGTTTTATTTGAATTTTTAAAATTAATGAAAATTTGTTTCTTTTTTCGTTTTTTGATCTCAAATGAACCAGGAGAGCGAAACACGTTTCGTTTTCGAAACATATTAATCAACCTTTGTGAAGCTTTAATTCATTTTCCCCGTGATGAGTTTTGAACTGGAGTTTCAGTAAAAGGAGATTAATTCTATGTTTTTATTATCTTCTGCATTTTTCCCTTTTGCATTTTTAGTTTTCAAGTTTGTACTACTAAAATCCTTTTTAATTTTGAATTGTTTAGATATTGTGTTAAATCTCTTATACAAGGATGCAATTATTAATATTGTTGAGGATGCAATTATTATTATTATTGAGGATGCAATTATTAATATTGCCTTACTTATTAATAATTTACTTTTAACTCTAATTTAATTTTAACTTTAGATTCTTTAAGTTTGTTTTACTTCAAACTGCAGCTATAGCGCAGGACGGGTATAAAAGATTTTTTTTTTAATTTTTGCCTCTTATTAAGTTCCTTTATGTATATAAAGTTGTTCTACAGAGCAAAATTCTGTGCAGTTTTTAAATTTAATGTTTGTTTTGTTCCCCTTAGGCATTTTCCCGGTACATCTAAAAGCCAGACGCAGGCTGGGCGCGTAGCGGCTAGTTATGGAATAAAGTAATTTATAATATTATTCCCAGAGGTGGCAGTAAGTATAAACAATCAACATCCATTTATTTTGACCTCATGTACTTCTGAATTAAGCCCTAAATCATTTACGAGAAAGATAATTTTGGAGCATGCCAAAGCACAATGTTTCTAAAACAGTTTTTTTCAATGGTGCTCTAAATGGTTACTTATATTTAAATCAGTGCACTGAAATTATTTTATTTCTTTCATAAAATAACACAATTAATGACCTGGATTAGCTACCAGCTAGTATAAAAAAGATGTTTTTAGCTATTTTGCCCAACTAGTTTTTCATCACGCTTGATAAAATGGGTACCAAGTTCGCTTGGGGACTAAACATCAGGGGAGGTCTTGCGACAGGCTGACCACTTGCCCAGGGAAAGATGCACAAGCAACTCGGAGCCCACGGTCTAGAAAGCAGGTGTCAGGGCACTGCCGGCCATAGCTCTTTATAGGCTGTTAGTGCCGCCGAGTTTAGTTTTAGTTTTAGTGTTGCTTATAAACTGAATAATATCTCCGATGTATCTTAAGCTAGAACTATCAACAGATTTTAGAAATTTAAAATCAGCTATTTTAATGAAAAAGGAAGCCGAAGAACTTTTTCTATGTAAGCTCTGATGAACTTTGAACTACAGAATTCAACAGAATATATTGTAAACTCTTTAAGTCATCGCCAAATCTTCATAAGATAAACCAAAAATGACATTGGTCGACAGTTTAGCTGTTTACATCGAAATGGAACTAATTCGCTGAAAGGAATTAATTTTAATATTCTGAAGTAAGCTAAAATTTTATACGTATTAGAATGTTAACTTTAAAAATATGACACAAGTTTCATAATAAAGAATATGCGTTGCATAATAACTAAGCATGATTCTTCGCAGGTACCGCGACATAACCAGGTATCCTGTGAAAGCGCTTTTTGTACAAGACACGAAGAACTGGAAACAGGTAATGCTTTTTTTAAAACGTAACTCTCAGAGCTGAAGTGAATAAAGTAGTAATTTAAAATAGGCCAGAATGGCCTAATTAGTTAATATGCTAATGAATGGTATTATGAAAAGCTAACAAATGAGATAATAATGTACACCATTTTATAGTTTTAAAGTAACATAATATTTAAACAAACGGTGAAATAAGTTGCTTTTTAAAACTGCTATAATTTGCTTTCCAACTCATAATGAAATATTATGGGGCAGATGAAAATTGCATTGAATATTAAGAAGAAAAAAGAGTAAAGAAAAAATAATTTCCAGTGTCGTGCAATCATAATTGCTTTCGAAATACGTGATGATAACAGCCTCTATTTCTGTGCCAGAATGTTAGTGCTTATAGGATCGATGTACCAGCATTATCCAAGAAAATAATTTTTAGATGAATGAATGTTGCGCCAAGAATTTTTACTGTGGAGATGATCAAGGTTATTGAGAAGATCGTCCTGAAGAAGTGCGTCAATTGATCTTTTATAAATAAATAGATTCCTCTATAGTCGTTCAGTATTGCTGCGGAGTTTGACTATCGTTCCGTAGTAAGGAATTGTTTCCGATAATTCACTGACTCCAATAACTATCAACAGAACTTGGGCTTTACGTTAAGTTAAAGGCCATAGGGATCTATTTTTGCAAGCCATGCTTGATTTTAGGACGTGTATATCTCTTGTTTAAAATAGAATTTTATTAAAATAATAACAAAACAAAATAAATAGAAAATCTGAAAGGTTTCAGATTTTAAATTACGTCCAAAGGGGCAATTTTAAACGTTTTGTGTGTTACCTTTATTTATTAAATATCACATTATACGTACTGAAAACATAAAATTCAGTTCAAGAGCAATATCGAAAAATAATTTTAAAATGAGCATGTCTTTAGAATTTCCGATACAGAGTCTCGTGCGTTGGAGATAAAAATGTTTTTATATTTCGTACAGTGTTGCCATTGCTCGCTTTGAAATCGTTTAGTTTGTTAATAAAAAATTCGTTGAAGTGTTACAAAATATGAAATCGATAATAAAACAAATTTCAAATTCAAAATTAGGACTTCAACATGCCCATATTCTATGGAAGATTACATTATTCAAATTTTGATGGCTCTAGGTACCGTCGTTTCATCACAATGCTAGAAATATATATACATTTATGCAGATTCTTCATTATTTAATTTTTTTAAATATAATACAGGGCGATAATATTGGGTGGCAACAATTTGAAAAGTGAAACAACGCTTTTAGTGAATCGACGCAAAATGCCAAAATGAAATTAATAATCCTTTTGGACAAACTGCATCTTTGGACTATTAAAAAAAATGACTAGCCTGAAGAATTTTTATTGATTTTACTGCAAAACTTAATAGCCTTACAGAGAGAGGATGAAATTAAATTGTTTACAAATCTGATAATCAGGTATATTAATAAAATGTTAAAAAATAAGGAAGAAAGCATAATTATTTTTTAAGGCGCTTTATTTAATAGTCATTAGCCCTACGCCACTACAAGAACCGGAAGTGGTGGCCATTTTATTATGGAAGCAATAAGTAGGTCCTACCTTTGTCTCCCATAAAGGATAGACAGTTACAACCATGTCTTCTCTGGGATTCGAACCCGGGCCCATCGGTACCACATTCAGGGTTACTAATTATTTTATTGGCTGGGCGGTGATAAAGCATAAAAAATAAAATACGTAATTTAACATTTCATTACTCTTCTAAAGTTTTTAAAACATAGAATTAAAAAATATACAAACGCATTTTAAATACTGTAGGAGGCTTTGGAAGCGCCCTTGAAAGAAAAGGCTTTAGGCAAATTCCCCATTTAGCTCTGAAGAAATAGGGGCGTACTGCTAAGCATAAAACATTCGAACATCTGTAGCATTCGCCATGTCTTTCTAGTTGTTGACTGGATGTTAATCAAATTTAGGGATTCCATTTTAATGACGCAACTAATTTCTTTCGTAAATTTAAATCTTCTGTCCTTGACACATATTGCATAAATAGTAGCCGATTGAATACTTCTAATTTCCTTGTAGTCTTTCGAAATTTGTTGAACTGATTATTTCGTTCAGTGGAACAAATGCACGACGAATGTTTTGAATATTTAAGCAGAAGCAATCTTACAGGCCTGGCGACAAGCCAAAGAGCCTTCCGCCTTAGAACTACGTAACCATGGGCTGCATAGTCAGCACTGCGTTCGAGTGTCTTTTAAAATTCTAATTAAATTAAGAAAATCAGGCTACAACTGATATAAATTTTAGTGATTCCTTATAATAACATCCCTGCGTATAGGTTTTGGTACCTTTTTGAAATTCTAGAACTGTTCGGAACGATAGAAAGTTTTGTAAGAGTGCCTTAAAGTAAAGGTGTGTCCTTCACGTAAAAAGCAACTTTTTTAAAGTTGTAATGGTGCACCGCTATGCAAAAAGTTTTTTTTCCTACTAGACCCGGCAAAATATCTGCCACCATTATATAGATTTCCACCATTTTTTAAACAGTTTTTTAAAATACGTAAAGATACTAGCATCTGCATACGGTATATTTTGTGAGGCGATCCCTTACAAATGCTCACAGAAAACCAACGTCTTATTATTAAATTATTTCTCATTTCTTCATCTTGCACTGAAGCATTTTATTTCGGAATATAAAGCAATATCCTGCAACAAATGTTTGCTTCAGAGAGGGAAATGCATATACATGTTCATAAATACACGCTAATTAACAATATTATTATAATGCTCTGCCAAATATAAAATTTTAATTTCGAGGCAAAACACATCTGGTTCTCTAGAGTGTCAAAGCAAGCATTTTGAATTAATGTCACACTGCGAGAAAAAAAATATTATATGGGACAGTTCTATATCTCCCGTTTTACTGTGGCGATTTGCGAAATTCAAATTGCGTTTTTCATGTCTCGAAAGCGCGACTTAGGATATGTATTATATTTATTTATATATAGCATTGTTTTAATATAGGTATTTTCATAACAAATCAGACTTCTTCTAAAAAGACATGCCATTTTTTTTCCATATTCCATTCTGCGACTCAAATTATGGATAAATATTAAATTTTGTAAAATTTGGTGTGAAATTTAAGGAGAAATTTAAAAATATTTAAAAATTTATATTGGCGCATTTTTTTTTCAGTTTGCTCTAAGACTAATTCACTTGGTTCACTTCTTAATTTATAGCAACCTATTTTCCTTTCCTTTTTTTATTGTATACGAGCGAAAAAAAGGTCACGTTCATTACTTTCAAATAATCTTAACAAAGTGCGTAAACCACATTTAGCGTTATTATCATTTGTAACCAATATGCCAAATTTCAAAACACGCCAGTCACGTATATTTTAAGAAATTTTGAATAAAAAACTCTAATTTTTTGCAAGTGTGCCTAGAAACACATCTACTTCAAGAGATGTTAAAAATTTTATAAATTACAAACATTTATACAAACATTATTTTGAAAAATTTATAAAAATTATTTAAAAATACAAATTTTTAGAATAAATAATAGAAAATATAAGAATTATACTTGGATGAAGCCCACATTTCAAATTCTGAAAGCAGGAATCAAGTAAGGTTTAAAAAAAGAAACATTAATAAATATATATCAAATTCAATTAACAATGAGAAGCTAAAATTTTGAGAGCTAATTTTTTAAAAACAACTCGTGCGAATTTTGCAACATTTGACAGTTTGGCATAATTTGAATCGTAGAATCAAAATTGGCATGCCATTTCAGAAAAAGTCCGATTTTATGTCAAAATACCTATATTAAAACAATACTATACATAACTCTAATATACATCCTAAGTGGCGCTTTGGAAATATGGAAAAACGCAGTATGAATTTCGTCAATCGGCCTAGTAGAACGGGAGATATAGAACTGTCTCCGCTTTTTTTGGGACAGTGTATATATGTGTATCAAAAAGGCAGGAATGTTATTAAGATCTCCGTCAGATACGTTCATTATTGTTATAGTAATAAGTATAATAAATATAGCGTTAATTTAAACAGCATATCGATAACGGCATTTATTTTGACCCTGAAACAAGAATTTCGTATTGAAAGAGAAATAGATTTCATTCCTCTCTTTTTTCAGATATAGAAGATTATGAGATTAGTCTTTCTTACTTTTTTAAGAAGACTGAAACTGCGTTTTGCCGATTGATTGAAATGATAATGCGTTTCCTAATTTATCAATAAGAGAAACACTTGTTATTAGCCTACAAATCCTTTTGATTCTTTAGATAAATGAACAAAAGGTGAGTAAACATTACATAAATGTTCTAATGTTTTTGTAAGATCTAGTAATCTATTAGAAGCATAAAAATCAATTAAAATAGTATGCTGTTGTTTTTGATTTCAAAATGAAAAGAAGAAATAATTCAATGAGTGATAAAGATTAATGTGAATATTATGGAAATAAAAATATTGTTTTGCCTCGTTTTGATTTGGAAAGAGATAAATAAGGCCATGTTGTCCTGAAAGCATAGAGCATGTTTCTCAGATGTAATTCTTCCATTTTTAAGGCCAAAACGTCAGAAATTATTTACTTTTCCTAAATTACTTTTGAAAGTTAGTTTACTTGAACATGGCAAAGCAGACGAGGCGTATCTGCCTAAGGGTAGGGATGCCTTCGTGAAGGAATTTCTAAGTTGTAGGAACTACCTCGTCTTTACGGAAATAACCATGAAACGAACGGAAAGCCTACTAGTAGGGGAAGAACCATGAAAGATAACTATGCAGTGAGCCCGTTTGCCTGGGTTCCAACAAGGGTTGGCCTCTCATTTTTCAGCGGTTTTAACCTCTCGGCCATTGGTGGAAACCTTTTTAAATCAGTTCAGCGTTTAAAAATACAAGCAATCCGAATGTTTCAATATCAAATTATTTCAACGGATTCAAAATATAAGTAACAACTAAAAAATGGCCAAAAAAAAATTCTGAAAGCTTTCAGATTTTATATTATGTCCAAAGGGACGCTTTTTTTAACGTTTTCTGTGTTACTTTCATTTATTAAATATTCTGTTCTTCGCACTTAAACCATAAAATTCAATTCAACAGTAACATCACAAACTAATTGTAAGATGGAGATAAAAAAAAATCGTACAGTGTTGCCATTGCTCGCTTTGAAATCGTTGAGTTTGTTAATCAAAAATTCGTTAAAGTGTTACAAAATATGAAATCGATAACAAAACAAATTACAAATTTGGGCTTCCAGATGCCCGTATTCGGAGGAAGATTACGTTATTCAAAATTGGATGGCTCTAGGTACCGTTGTTTTATCACTATGCGGGAAACAGTTTATTATATACATTTATGCAGATTCTTCATTATTTAATTTCTTTAAATATAACACAGGGCGATAAAATTTGGTGGCAATAGTTTTTAAAATGATACGAACATCTACAGTGAATTGACGCAAAATGCCAAAACGAATTTAATATCGCTTCTAAGCTTACGCTTCTTTGGGCTAAAAATTAAATGAATTTCATATTTTTCTATGTGATCGTGGGTTAGAATCTTTAATAACTTTAGCCAGACACAGAGTTGTATTCTAAAATAAAGTATATTTACATATGTATAAACTCAAAATTAAAAAATGCTGTATTTTCTAGGAAATTTAAGTAGTTTTTCAAACATTTATAAGCTCTACGTGGATAAATGTCTTGGCTTTTTCGTTATGTGTTACAAAATTATACAACAAATGAACTAAATAAGTTCCCAAAGAAATTTATTGTATGAACTGTATCCCAAAGACATTTATTATATTTTAAATTAATTAAAATTTAATTTCAAATGTACTGCAGTAAAGTGAATTTAGTAGCAATGGAAAAGAATACTTGGTTTTTTTTCTTTCGAAATTTAAAAGATTTCTGCTGTTTTAAATTCTACTGACGACTTTTAAAAATGTTGCCATGAAAAAATAATATTTATTTTTCTAATTTCAAGATGACTCAGTTTTATATAAAGTTAAAATGGCTTTGAGTACATCATTCTCGTCTTGATTATAATTTAATTGCACAACACTGTTACCAGATATTAATTTTTTTTCAAATTTCCTTTATGGCTAGTATTCAGTATTTTTATTATGACATATATATTTACTTATAAATGTAGCTTTCGTAGCTTTAAGAGTTATGTTTTGTATTTGATCATTGCCTGACATCTTATAGTTGCATTTTTAGTGAGTTATTTCGTTTGAGTTTTGGGAAATTTAATTTTTTTGCATTAGATTTAAGTATTTAATGCTGAAATTTGTTGCCTAAAAAAATAGGATATCTTTATTGGCAATGAATACCATATTTTCAATCATTATTTAACTGAATAGCTAATATTTGGTATAGCTATGGTAATTATGGTATTAAAGAGGACGTGAAAAATTAAAGCTTTTGTTACATGGTGCAAAGCAGATATGTGCAAATTATACCAGATTATTAAATCTCCCCTATGAAGATTTTAGGCGTCCTTATTTGAGGTTTTAACACTTTAATGTTACTCAACTTATTAGCTACTAAATTTTAACTCTTTCAGCAAGAAAGAGCGCTGTAAGGGTCATATTGCTTACATTTAGCATTTAATGTATTTTGATGTAATATTTGATTTCTAATTATATCTGTTTCTTACATTTACTCTAATTCTAACACGAATTTTTTTTGTTATATTTAACATTACGTTGCAGTTATTAGTCCAAAGGGGCAATTTGTCCAGAAGGACTAATTTTCGTTTGGACATTTTGCGTCGATTCACTATAAACATTGATTCACTTTTCAGATTGTTGCCACCAAATAGTAGAGCCCTGTATTATATTTAAAGAACTTAAATAATGAAGAATCTGCATGAATGTATGTATGTTTCTCACATTGTGATAAAACAATGGTTAGAGCCATCCAATTTTGAATAACGTACGTTTCCACCCGAATGTGGTCATCTGGAAGCCCAAATTTAGAATTTATTATCTATTTCATATTTTATAAAGCATTTATGAGTTTTCGATTAAAAAACTCACCGATTTCAAAGCGAGCAGTGGCAACAGAATACGAAAAAAAAATTTTTATCTCCAGCACGTGAGACTGTGTATCGGAAATTCTGAAGATATGCTCATTTTAAAATTATTTTGCGAGATTGCTTTTGAACTGAATTTTATGGTATAAGCGCGAAGAACATGATATTTAATAAATATAGGTAACACAAAAAACGTTAAAAACACGCCCCTTTGGGTGTAATATAAAATCTGAAACCTTTCAGTTTTTGTTTTTATATTTAACATCTACTGATTACAGAACAGCCTTTTTTTATATTTAACGCATTTATTACAGAAATTATTTCTTTTTGCCTGAACTATAAAATTTGAACTTCTTTTTCTATTTAACCTGTTGTAAAACTTTTATTATACAGAAACAGCATTTGAAATCAAATCTGAAATGTTAAGTTTTCTTACACGCGAGCCAATTAGATCAATATGCATTACGATTTGTATTTCAGTTTGCTCATGCGCGGTATGGAAATGTGTGCAACCATGGAAAGATTTTTCATTTAGAAGATAAAAATGTCTAGAGTGTAGCCTTTCTTTTCTCGTCTATCATGCAAACATATTGCATTTAGAAGATAAAAACATCTGTATAGTTTAGCCTTTCGTTTCTCGCTTCATGACGCATCAAATTTCATTATTTTTCCATAGCATTAACTATTTAATCAATCTATTCTAAGAATGTTGCTAGTCGATGGGCATAAGATAGTTTGATTTTTCTTTCCGTCTACATCAGCGAGTTGATTATGATGTAACTAAACTGATAAATTTAAAAATAGAAGCATATTTCTTAATAATTTACATCTTTATTTAATTTCTATATATTTCAAATTATTATAATACATCACTAATAAATGTAAAACATTATATCGAAAGAATATTTCTTATAAAAATTTATACCAATGTTAGTAATAAAGCATTTCTAATTACCGGTTATAGCATTATCCTAACTAATATTATAAATGCGAATGTGAGTTTGTTTGTTTGTTTGTTTGTTACGCCTTCACGCCTTAATTATTTAACCGATCATCATGAAATTTTCAAGAAATATTTTTGATATATGAAAAGGTTATAGACTATAAAATGTAACTTATCTGTTGAAACGTAAAATATAGAATAGGTTTTTATAGCTTAAAATGATTGTCCTTGTATAAACATTACATGTTGAAAGTTTCATAACGATAAATTAAACGATGTAAAAGTTTGTCTGAGCGTGCAGGTGCGTGGCTTAAACTACGCAAACACAAAATGTTTGATTTTTTGAATACTTTAAACTTTTTGAAATATTGGTAATGAAAATTATTTATTTTTGCAGTGAGATATCTTGATAAAGCCTGTTTCACAGTTTTTTAAATTATGTTTTAATTTAGAATTTTTTAGTAAAACAACAACAACAACAAAAAAAAACATAAGATAAGATTGCAATGTTTGATATATCCAAATCGGATTTTAAATATTACGCAGAACAGCGTCTTAGCGACATCAATATGGATTTTTTTTTAATCTCAATGAAGAAGGGCACTATTTACTGAAATTTTACGCGGAGTGTATTTTTAACTTAAAAAATTAGTAACTAAAATTTCATCCTGATTATCCTGGATAACAAGCAATAAAATAAAAAAAATCAAATTATTTTATTTCCTTTTCGATAATCTTTGAAACTTATTTAAGAACATCAACGCGAGCGAAGCCGCGGGTAAAAAGCTAGTATATAATATTTAAAATTTTTAATTTTGAAAATACATATATATTTCTCCAACTAATTATTTGGTTTTATTCAGCAGAAGCATTTTATCTGTAAGTTTAATATATAAATAAACATATGAGTTGATATGGACATTTTCCTTCAGTTAGTAACTATTGCTATTACATGTTTTTTTTTCAGCTGTTTTATCGCATGTTCTTTCTAACTATTTTTATCTCCTGTATGATTTATTAGTGCTTACCTTTTAATGTCTCACTAACATGTCCATTTTCGTAGGAGTTGGTGCGAGCTATGGATCCCGGCATCCTGCTGTGTTCCTTTGTAATCCGAGATGCGATGTGAGGGTAAGAAGATCAAGAGAGAGAAATCGAGTGTCTTGGACTAGATCACCGCGTCGAATGATAAAATCAGTTTCACAGCTCTGATCTTTAAGCTCTTTTTGCAACGCTTTGCGTTAATCTCTACATCCCCCCCTTCCGCTTGCTTCTTGGGAGTCGCGAAATTCTGTGTTTAGTTACGGTCCCCTGATCGCGACAATGAAATGACTTTGCTTTCACCACTAACGTAGAGATTGCGAGAAATGGTGTATATGTTTTGATTATTTTATTTTCAGTGGAAAATTCTATCTTTTCCAACTGCTATAGAATACATTCACACCATCAGATTAAGCTGTATTTTGTTTTCTATTTTCGGTCTGGGAGAGGGGTGGGCGGACGTGGCTATTGCATTTCTAGGAAAAGGGAGCATGGGTTTGTCTTACCTATACCTTTCTCTTCGTAGTTCCACCCACACAATTGAAACTGCTTGTCTCTATATTGTATAAATATGAATTATATAAAACGTGATTCGTTTAACCTGCATATTAAAATTTGCTGTAGCCTGTTTGATATTATTAGGTGCTTAAAACCCGGAAATGATTTTTACTACCATTTTCATAATTCAGTAGCGTGTTTAAAAAGTTAGTTAATTAGGTTATCGACTGTGGTAATATCATTTATATAATTACATATATATCCTATTTAATATAATTTACATAATTCCATATGCATCATTTAGTATAATTTATATACTTCTACACAGTCCAGTCACATTAATGTGACCACCACGTACTTTCCATGTCAGAGTTAAATAACCAATCACAGAAGGCAGGTGGCAGCACAGTGCAGTTGAGCGTATATAAAGGGTGTGTGAGGGCTTCGGAAAACATTTCAATCGTTGGCGTAATGCAGAAACGAAGCGATTTATCCGACTTCCAAAAGGGCATCATCATTGGCTTTCGGGCCAAGGGTGGAAGCATTTCCGAAACGGCTGAGTTTGTGAACTGTTCGCGTGCCGCCGTGGTAAAAGTGTACCGTGCATGGCAAAATGGGACTGTCCAAAATCAGCGACGTGGCAAATGTGGTGCACCACGGGCCATAGATGACAGAGGCGAACGACGGTTGCGGAGATGCGTTCGGGCAGATAGACGGGCTACCGTTGAGCAACTGACCACCAAAATGAACCAAGGGGCTACCAAAAGTGTCTCCCAAAGTACTATTCAGCGAACATTGCTGCGTCTGGGCCTCCGAAGCAGACGCCTGGTTCGTGCACCTATGCTGACTGCTGTTCATCGACGGCGAAGGCTAGAATTTGCACGCCAGTACAGCAGCTGGACGTCCACTGAGTGGCGACAGGTTGCGTTTTCGGATGAATCGCGTTTTATGCTCCATCGGACAGATGGACGTTGGCGTATAAGGCGTGAAACCTCTGAAAGGAACCACCCTGCAACCATTGCCGGAACGGTCCAAGCTGGAGGCGGGAGCATTATGGTCTGGGGAATGTTTTCCTGGCATTCTCTAGGTTCACTGATCATTGTGGAAGGCACAATGGATCAATACAAGTACGCATCTGTCCTTGCGGACCATGTTCACCCCTACATGCGCATTGTTTTTCCTCAGGATGATGGCATCTTCCAGCAGGACAATGCGAGGTGCCATACAGCTGCCAGTGTACGTGCGTGGTTCGAAGAGCACCAGGATGAGTTTACCGTCCTCCCCTGGCCAGCAAACTCACCTGACTTAAACCCAATCGAGCATCTGTGGGACCATCTCGATCGAGTTGTTCGCGCCATGGATCCTCAACCGCGTAATCTAGCGCAGCTGGCCACGGCATTAGAGTCGGCATGGCTCAACATCCCAGAGAACATCTTCAGGGACCTATGTGACTCTCTTCCTGCACGTCTCGCAGCAGTCCGCTCTGCGAAAGGTGGTTATTCTGGCTTTTGACAGATGGTCACATTAATGTGACTGGACTGTGTATATAATTCTCTATATATATTCTATATATATATACCCAGTTTTTATGTAATAAAGTATTTGGTATCAGTATGCAAAGTATTTTTATGCACTATAGATTTAATATGTAGTATAAATACGCACTTTTTTATCCATTACGGAGTGTAGTATCAATACACAAGTGTTCTTATACAATGCAATCAAAATCTTATAGAAATTCTCTTAATACTTCAAGCAAAGGCATACGAACATGTTAGAATTTGGTGAAGCTTACGTCGTATTTTTAACTAGTTAAATCCGAAAATCCTTTTTTTTTTCTTTCGTTTGCATCATTCATTTGCTTTTAGAGGAAGTCAGGTTAACTATATTGCCTAGCTGTGGTTGTCAAGTTGAACCTCTATCTAATATTATCTTTGTTTAATTTATTTAGAAAATTACGTATGGCAACAGTGGACAATGTTTACATTTTCGTTTTCAGCTCGTTCTTTTTAAGAGATAAATGGCTTCGAGTTGCATTTCATGTGTATTTGATAATTAATGAGTATTATCTTACGCCATTTATATTTTTAAGTGCTGTTTTGAGATGATGAAACTACAGCTGTCATTTATTAGATTTGTAAATAAACTGTTTATGTTGTAACGAGATGTTTCATTGAATAACTGTTTACATTCGTTTCCATTACTAGTTCTTCTGATGTTCGAAGGCAAAACGAGACAGTAGTTTCACGGTCCATTCTCTTACTACTTCATGCAAAGAGGTATGTGGACTAAATAAATAATATTGTTTTTATAGCATGTTAAAACGCAATGCAATTTATCTCCTGTTCTTAGGTGCTTAAATTCTGAAAATCATGATTCATAGCCAATTCAGTTGCTTTCCTAGAATATAATTAAGTACTGAGTGCAGTTTTATAATTCGTTTTCTTCCCACTTCACTCGCTGAAATCTGTAAGTTAAGAAATCTTGATTTATAGAAATTTAATAACTGGAAATAATTCACCTTCGTGACTAGGAAGTAAGTTCAGTTACGATTGTGGTTTTACAGATCTTACCACTTCACACAAAGAAATACGTAACTTTAATCACGATGATTCAAGAATATCTCAAAAGGCAGACAGAAAAAATTTAAAATTTACGTCTAGAAAGTTAGTTAATTAAGTTACCAACTGTGGTTTCGCAACCCATTCTCCTATCGCTTCACGTAAGAAAAAGTGTAAAATTCAGGTGTCTGGCATACATCCAAATTTGTTTTTAGTAAATAAGTTAATTATGTTGCCAACCGTGGTTTCACAGAACATGCCCTTATCCCTTCACCTGAAGAAATATGCAAATTAATGCATGCTGATTCATTTAAATTTCAGTAGATTGGAAGAAATTCAAAAAGTGTACGAGGAAGTAATTAAGGAAAGGATTAAGTTACTGACTTTATTTTCGCAGTTCAATCTTTTACTTCTTCATGCAAACAAATGTATAACTTAAGGCATGACCCTGCATGCCCACTGCGGGGGGAGGGAATGGGCAGTTATATATATCTCCCGGCCTACTGGGCCGATTGACGAAATTCAAATTACGTTTTTCATGTCTCGAAAGCGCGACTTAGGATATATATTAGATTTATATATAGCATTTTTCTAAAAATTTTGTAAAATTTGCTGCGAAATTTATGGAAAAATTCAAAAATTTATCTTGGCGCATTTTCTTCAGTTTGCGCCAAGAATAACTTGAACTTCTTAATTTATAGAAACCGTTATTCTTTGTTCTTTTTTTCATTCTAGACCAGCGGAAAAAGTCATCGTTCATGCTTTCAAATAATTTTAATAATGTGCGTAAACAACATTTGGCGCTATTATCGCTTATAACAAATATGCCAAATTTAAAAACTTGGAAATATAAAAATTCACGTATATCTTAGAAACTTTTGAATGAAAAACTCTAATGTTTTGCAAGTGTGCCTAGAAATACACCTACTCTAAGATGATGTTAAGAATTTTATAGGTTATAATTAAAAAATGCTTTTCGAAAAATTAACAAAAATTATTTAAAAATACAAATTTTAAAAATAAATCATAAAATATGGGCGAAACTTTATTGGAATGAACCTAAATTTCGAAATGTGAAAGGAAGATTAAAAAAAGTTTAATAAAAAAAGAGATATTAACAAATATATACCAATTTGATTTAACATTGAGAAGCTAATTTTTTAAAAACTACTCTTGCGAATTTTGCAAAATTTGACAGTTTTTGCCTGTCAAATTTGACAAATTTGTCAGGCATAATTTGACTCGTGGAATCGAGATATGGAAAAACAATTGGCATGCCATTTCAGAGAAAGTCCGATTTTATGTCAAAATACCTATATTAGGACAATGCTATATATAAATCTAATACATATCCTAAGTAACGCTTTTGAGACATGAAAAACGCAAGTTGAATTTTGCCAATCGACCCTGTAGAACGGGAGATATAGAACTGTCCCGTTTTTCCCCCGCAGTATACATTTCAATACACAGACATAAATTCAAACTGACAGATAGGAAGTTACCTAATTAAGTTACCACTTGTACTTTCACAACGTGTTCTATTATGAATTCACGTAAAGAAATATGTGTAATGCATGCTGATTCATGTAAACTTTAGTAGCTTAGGAGGAATTCAAACTTTGTTTTGGAAGAACGTTACCAACGAAGATTTCACAGCCTATTTTGTTATAACGTTTTGCAAGGAAATGTGTAACTTACATGAAACCGTGTGCATAAGCACACGGTTTCATGTAAATTTTCAGCAAACTAGCAGGAACTTAAAAATTTAAGTTTTTTTACGTATTTAGGGTATCTTGAGTACCGTTTCACTTTAATACGGCTTAGAAAATGAGGAAATTCCCAACTAACATCGATATTCCAATAACATTATCTCGCCTTAAGTCCTGTTTAGCTATTAACCCTTTGACTGCTATGGCCGCATATATGTGCCCAGTAAAACTATCGGTGTGGCCTATGTGTGTCTGACGCAAGCCATCGGTGTAGGCTCTGGCCGCGAACGCTCGCTGGACCATGGCCTTCGCTGTTTACTGCTGTCTCAGCCGCCCAACCGGTATAGTGGTTAGCGTCGCTGACTGCCATGCCCCAGAGAAGGCATGGATGTTTGTAAATGTATAGTGTCGGTGCAGCATGGAGGCACTCTAAATATGCGGCGAGCCGAGAGTCCTCTAGTGTGGCTTGGTGGAAGGGGAGAGGGGTGGGAGACCCTCGGACCCGTTCCCCCGGGGTGCTCGCCATCAAAATTGGGGGGGGGGAGAGGGAGGAACTGAGCCAAATTGCACTGTCACCTGTAAGGTGCTCAAGGCTGTTGCCAACGACAGGCGTAATCTTGCGCTCCTTGCCACGAGGAATTTCGTGTACTTGGGTTGACTACTCGTCAGACAAGTGAGCATAAGCAACAACAACTGCTGTCTCATGTGTATAATCGGAAGTTATTTACCTTTTTCATACCTCGTTCATTGCTTAGCAACGAGAAAAAACGAAATCTAGTGTATATGGTCACTCATTGTGTAACTGCACACCGTTCGCGTGAAGCGCTTCAACTTAGAGTAGTTAGCAGTCAAAGAGTTAACTATATTTTAAGGTTCTTGGCTTTTTCTTTGTAATAAAATTACTATATCTTGAGCTTTATCTCATGAAAATAGAAAACTTATGCATAATTTTATCAACATCGAAATAAAAATTTCGGTTTATCTGTAAGATTTATTTTACTTAATACATTTTTTAATATGAAATCTGCACTGTATTTCTATTTCATCCTTCATCCTTCATCCTCATCAGAAATGTAATTTAGGTGAGATTTAAACACTAGGTGAAAGTGTAAGTTAGGAAGCAAAAATATTTCTTTCGGAATCCACCCACTTTTTGCCCATGCCTTCGGTGAATGTCATTTGGCTTTTGCTATTGCCATTTGTGCCATGAAATCGCTCTTGGATTAGAAGCCAAATCGCAATGAATTTATTATTTGAATTACGTATATTTAAAATTGTTGCATTCCAAAACCCCTCAAAAAGCGGGAAGTTGCATTTTTAATTTCTGCGAACTATTAATACAAACATATTTTTAGTTAAGATTTTACTTTTGTTGTATTCATTAATGCTGTAGTCTTTAAGTTTAAAACAGAGGTTGGTAAGCCATCTGGTAGCATAATAAAGTTACAAAAGTTTTAACTTAAGGTGCCAAGTATATTTAACTTTACAAATCTTCATTTGTTACGAAAACGTTAAAGTGACAGCTACATGCTGTATGCACTGTAACGGAACTTAAATTTTAGTTCTATAAGTACATGCTGCTGAATTCTACCAAATAAAACTTCTCACCTAAAACATCAACAACAGAAAAAAGTTTTTTGTATTTAGAAACAGCATTCTAATATTATATATATAATGAAAAGTGATTTCAGAAAACATTGATGTTAATAAGCAAAACCTCATTTTTTCCTCTCTATGAGCACTGAAATGATGGAAACATTCTGTCCCTTTCCCAGCTGCCTGTTGATGTCGCTTATCCAGCTGATCCTAGGTTTCAACTTTACATTACCAGGACCATACTTCTTCGTTTTAAGATTCCTATAACTACTGTTAAGCTTTTTGAAGCAAGAAATTTGAAAAGTCACTTGAGCCGTCTTCGGAATGCGAAAAACGGATCGTTTAATTGCTAGTTCCCACATGTGCTAACCACTTGCACAGCTAGAATACGCAGGCCAGGAGATGCCATAAATTCTTTTAATCAAACAACTTTTTTTTTTTTAAATTCCTACAATTAGCTCACATTCTCTCTATATCTTATTCAAATTCTCAATCGTTAATAAAATACATTTTATTCATTCACTCAAGTTCAAATACATTTTTTAAACTTGATGTTAGTACAGGTTTTTCACATATTAAGCAACAAACAAATTATTATTTTCACATATTAAGCAACACATATTAAGCAAGAAACAAAAGCAATTAACAAAAAATTTTTTAATTAAAAAAATCTTTTTTGTTTACCTAAGTAGGGATTGACTTTAAAAATTTTTTTTTATTTAATTAATTTAGTCCAAATAGGCTTTGTCCCTGAGGGACTATTGTTTTCGTTTTGCGATTTTGCGTTGATTCGCTATAAACGTCCGATTGACTTTTCAAGTTATTGCCACCAAATGTTATCGCCCTGTATTATAATATTTAAAGAAATTGAAATTAAATAATGAAGAATTTGCATAAATGTATGTATATTTCTCCAAATGCGATAAAACAACGGTACCTAGAGCCATCCAATTTTGAATAACGTATGTTTCCACCCGAATATGCGCATCTAGACGCCCGAATTTGGAATTTGTTTTATTATCGATTTCATATTTTATAAAACTTTTTCATATTTTGTAACGAATTTTTGATGAACAAACGCAACGATTTAAAATCGAGGAATGGCAACATTCTACGGGAAAAGAACGTTTTATCTCCAGTCCGCGGAACTGTGTATCGGAAACTCTAAAGATATGCTCATTTTAAAATTATTTTGCGATATTGCTGTTGAACTGAATTTTATGGTTTAAGTTCGAAGAACATGATATTTAATAAATAAAGGTAACATACAAAAAGTAAAAAAAAACCGCCCCTTTGGACATAATTTTAAATCTGAAACTTTTTAGATTTTTTTAATTACAAACTTCTAGTGGATAACACTTGATGCGCTGGACGCTTATTTTGTGATATTGCTGTTGAACTTGGATTTTAAGTTCACTAACGTTTATTTTATTTTAAAACTTTACTATCTCTTATTTTCCACTTCCGGACAGAATTAACGCGTGAACATGTTTATGCAAATTTGGTTGCTAACGCTTAAGTATATAAGTTGTGGCTTTTTGCCAAGAGAGTAGATGGAGAGAGAGAGAGCTCTCTTACTACGAGTCTTCAAGCGTGCTTGCCGTCAGTTACTGTCTGCCTTTAAGGCCAGAGGGAGGTTAACCCTCTTGAAAGTAAAAGACGTATTGTAGTTTTCCACAGTTTGCGTACTACAAACGTAGTAATTTAAAAGGCCAGTCTTAGTGCTAGTCATCTGTGCAAAATATTAGAAGTTAGGTCTTATTTAAATTTTAGTTAGTTAGTAGTTTTATATTTTTACGTTCAGACCGCAAGTGGCCGGTCTTTTTATTCCGAAGTTCGGGAACGTTTGTAAAATCGATAAGCAAATAAAGGGTCATTTGAACCCTCCTTATCTTTGTTGTATCTTCTACACACGCACGAACATAGCTTTTAATAAGCTCCCTGTTCCTACTCAGGACTACAGTTATGTTTGCGAAATCAAGAAGAAGAAACACAAGTCCTGATTAACTGAATTTTATTGAATTTTGTTGAAACAAGCATCCATATTTTCTTCGGAATTCGAACCTCTACACTAAGCGATTATCACTAAATATCATACCATAAAATTATGATTATCACTAAATGCCATGAAACACTTTTAGTAATAAACAAAGTTGAATTTCCGTTTAACAACTAACTGCTAAGTGCCATACAGAAGCACAGGAGAAAGAAAGAATGCGATTCTAAGATTTTTAAAGGCATTTATAGGAGAAATGGAAATTTTTAATTTAAATTCCTGAGTTCTTTGCTTCTCCTTATTATTAAAATACAAGATTTCTTCATTTATTAAGCGAAGCATTACTGAAAGAAGTATATTCGAACACTCGATGAAAAAGGCATGGGTGAGTGCGTTAACAATGACCTCGAGAAAAGGAGGGACAAAACCCATACTAACGAGGTTAAGGACTTAACAGTATTACATTCATTGCTATTTTAATATATATAAAGTGGAGTATCATAAATTATAATCTTTTAGTAATAAACTCGGAATGCCAATAGTGAACGCTAAATTTTAGTACGTACAACGGCGTAGATTATACAGCTTAAATTTAAAATCTACCGAGTTGGTAGATCGGATTTATGGGATTGAAGTTGAAAAATCAAGTATTTGATTAAGGTATACCCAAACCAAGTCAAAGAACATTTAATTGATTTAATTTGCGTTGGTTATATAAGGAAACTCTGATTTTTGTAATTGCGTTTTTTTAATTCTGAGGTACCAGCACTAAAGAATATGTTGTTAATATTTGTATTTATTTTTTTCTCTGTGAGAGAAGGTAATTGAAGATGACGAAAAGTACAAGATTGTATTAATGCTGAAGCAAAGGTTTTTGTACTCGACTTTTCTGTAAAATATAAATTCATTAAACTTTGCCTAAAAATATCAGTTTAAATTTCATGACCTACCACTAAAATGTGTCTCTATAAACAAACTCGTTGAATCGTGTCCTCAGGTTATGTTAAAAAGAACTAAAGAACTGGCCTATGCTTGTAGGAGTAGGAGGGAAGTTCCACCTTCTATAATGACACTGTACTTGCCTTTGCCATAATGCAGTATGTTATATGTATGTCCAAGTTACATGTACAATGATAAGTGCAGCATTGGATTAAAATTTGGTTTATGCATACTTTTAGTTAGGAAAATCTGCTTCTATGGTAAAAAAAAAAAAAAAAAAAAAAAA